>BQNB010018012.1:1434-68951 GCA_026074375.1 Tanacetum coccineum
GTTTGAACCCAAATTCTTTAGAACCAAGTTGCTTGAATCCAACTTGTTTGGAATCTCCATGCTTTTGTACACAAAAGTCATCACTTTTTCTTCTAAAGTATACACATGTTCTTTTTCTTGACCCCAGTCATCATAACCCAATAACCTTTGATCACCTTGGCTATACCTATTTGCATCTTCATAGTATAACCCTCTTTTTTAAGAGTACCCAATGAAATCAAACTTCTTCTTAACCCTAGAACATACTTGACATCTGATGTGTAAATTGTTTTAAATAATATTTTACCAAGTTTTAAATTTATAAAACTTGTTTCGCCTTACAAACGCACTAACAGGCAGAGAACCCGATCGTGAGTAGTGTAGCTTTGGTAAATCCGAGGTCGTCCCAAGAGCTAAAGGGCGGTTACAAATCTGAGTTTAAATTGGTTGTCACGTTTAAAAGCTGTTTATGATAATTGATTTGTAAGAGAATGAAATCTTTAAAGAAATGAACTAAGTATGATTGAAGAGAAGGAGATGCGATCCTAATTACTTCTTAATTAACTTAATGATTCAATGATTCTAGTAATTGGGAAAGTCAGGATCAAATGGTCATCAAATCCTTATCTCGCGAAAGCCTAGTCCTACAGGTCATAGTAACCAAGAATTTATCCCACTGGTCATGGTAAGCGAGCATCATAACTAACATTCTTATGGTCAAAGTATTACCAAATAGATACCAAGAATTAACAAGAAACAAATGAATCATAATGATAATTAATAGGCAAAGCTTAGCCGAAAACATAATTTAAATAATCAATATCATTGTCAATTAATGAAAGTAATGAAAACATGATATACGAACCAAACTAGTATGATGATGATGGTCGGGACCAACTTCTCTCTTCTAGGATGGCTGTGGAGTACTGTAAAACGACCTGGGATGGTGTCCCAGTCGCCCCCTCAGATGGGAGGGAGAATGGATGCCAAATGAGGCTGAATTCGGCCTCTATTTATAGGTTTATGATGGTTTACGGCGTAACCGATTCATGGGTTTACGCCGTAACCTTGTTGATGTAGACTTTCCAAAATATAGGCAAAATAGACTTTAAGGCGTAACCAAATTGAAGGTTGACGGCGTAATGATGACTCAGCAAACGCAACATCGTTGATGAGTAAGTGTTACGGCGTAAATGATGACTCAGGACTTTATGGCGTAATCTATTTGTGACGTTACGCCGTAACCATGATATGGAAAGTTTATGGCGTAACCTATTTGTGAGGTTACAGCGTAAACTCTTCCAAAATTGCAGTAATTTGCATTCTTATGGATCGTAAGTTGTGATCTGGCTCTAACTCAAAACATGAAAGTTGTAGATATCACTTTCCTCTATCCATGGCCGCTTGAATCAACTTCAAAGGAGTTAGTATGAAGAAGTTATGTTCAAAATACTAGAACACTTCACAAGAGCATTTCTTCTTCGGCTTTGTTTCCTTTTATAGTAACTCCAAATCATAAGTGGATAGCGTCTCGTATATTCTTCTTTCGTAGAAGCGTCATTAAACTTTAATACCTTGTTCATCTTGATATTATTGTCTAATTCTCGTGTTTCTTGCCAAATGCTTGCGTTTTTCCTGAAAACAACAAAATAAGTGATTAAGTATCATATTCAGGTATTTATAAGATATTTGCAAGCATTTTTATGGGGATTTTGACACTAAAAAGTATTAAATATTTGATGTTATCAACATCCTAAATGGAGAGCAAAGGTCATGGCGATTGAAAAATCGAAAGATTTGTCATCACTAGCTCTAAACGAGCTTATCGGCAATCTAAAAGTACATGAAGTAGTCATGGAAAAGGATTCCGAAATCTATAGAGGCAAAAAGGAAAGAGTGAAGTCCATTGCCTTGAAGGCTAAGAAAGAGTCTAGTGATGATGAAACTTCAACATCCAGAAGCAATGATAAAGAATATGCCATGGTCGTAAGGAACTTTAAAAAGTTCTTTAGAAGAAAGGGTAAATTTGTTAGGCAACCAAGAGAAGAAAAGAAGTCATTCCGACAAAGGGATGAGAAGAAAGGGAAGAGTGACCGAAAATGCTTTAGATGCGGTGACCCAAATCATCTCATTGGCGATTGTCTAAAATCATCTCGCAACAAAGATCAAAAGGCCTTCATTGGAGGTTTTTAGAGCGATAGCGAAAATGACGCCGAAGACAAAACTAACGATGAAACTTGTCTCATGGCTCAATCGTCAAATGAGGTAACTCTTAACTCCTCTTATTATAGTGATAATGCATCTTCTCTTGATAATGATACTATGAAAATAGAATACGATAGCTTATGTGAAATTAGCTTAAAAATCATTAACAAGAATAAATTTTTGATAACTAAAAGAGATCTTTTAGATAAAGAAATTTTAGAATTGAACGAGAAAATTAAGAAACTTGAGAAAGGTAAAGAAATTGATATTGCATGTAAGTCATGTCAAGAACTTAAATCGAAAAACGCTAGACTTAAAGAAACTCAAGTTAAATTTGTAAAATTTGATAAAAGCGCTAATTCACTAAGAGAAATATTAAATAATCAAAAGTCATCTAATTGTAAAATAGGTGTAGGATTTGATAGTAGTAAAGTGTCAACAAGCGGAACTAAACTTATGAGTTTTGTTGGATCGGCCACTGAAAAAGCAACGGACGGATCCACCATAAAGGTTCACGGATCCACCTTACTTGGATCCGTGAGTCGCACCGATGGTGAAAAAGTGACAGAACATGTTTTTAGTCCACCCATGTCTTCTAGATCGGATTTTGAAATTACTACGAAGAAACTAATACATAATTGAATTGATGAGTCAAAGAAACCGTCTTTAAAACCATCTCTTAAAAGCTTTTTGGGTTATGTCAAAACCGAGTCTAGGTCAAAAACACCTCTGCCTAGAAGAAAAATCTTTTCTCAACCAAGATACAACACACCTCAACCTATAAGAGTCTCTAGAGAACCAATTCACCAAAACCTTTATCCTATGAATTGGAACAACTATCAAAGTCAAGGCTTTGTACATATGGGAAATTGTATCCCATTTCAATATCCTAATCAATTGCAACAAATGAAAGGGATGTACAACACTAACATTTACGAACCCATGAGATATTGGAGACCAAATGCTTGAATGAATTGGAACAACTATCAAACGTAAGGCTTTGTACATATGGGAAAATTGTATCCCATTTACAATTTCCTAATCAATTTGCAAAAACACTTAGAGCTAGTGTTTGTTGACATGTTAAAACCCAGGAGGGGATATTTTATGGTCAATTGAAGGTAGGTGTATGCTTGATGAACGCATGAGAGTTGGAATCCTTTGGGAATGATTAATGGATTCAATTTTAAGATAGTTGTGTTGCTGTCCTCAGCGATACGATGATGACAGGTAGAACAGAATGAGTTTATTCTTCTAGCTAGCGCAAAGCAATAAACGGCAGGTTATGTGTTGTTTTTGTAAGTAACTTGAAGAAAAGGAAGATCACAGGGAAATGTACGTATCTCAACTATCTTCTTTGTGTTGGACTTTATCGTAACTAGAACAGGTGGATGAGAAGAGTTAGCATTTAAGTTGTACTTCGTGTCAGGTTTCGTGTGTGAACTTGCTGTGATAATAAGTGCGTCAAAGTCTTATTCACGGTAAGGGATTGTGGTAGCGAAAATAATTGAATAGATGAGTAAATCATAGGAAAAGAAATGAATTAGGAAAAAGTGGTGATCTGTAGTGTGTGTGGATTATACGTATGGTTGTGATTGGTAATGCGGAACTGAATAAGCTGATAGATGTATAATTTATGTTGTGTTGTGCCTCGACGCGGTATTGTGGGTATTAACTTCTGACCTGTATGGCATGAGTAAGACCTTATGGGTGCGACGGTGTAAAATATGCGTTGTTGTAACATTTTCAATCTTTGTATCTAACGATTGTATAGAGACGTTTACCTGAAGCGACAAAATATGATAAAATATAATAGGGATTTGTTGGATGCTGGCTAAAGTTAGGAGAGCAAGCTCATGCAGAGCATAAAGCTTAGAAAAATAGTTTAAGGTCTCTTACTAAAGAGAAAAGAGTGTGGTGTTGTAATAGATGCTTGTTTGATTACAATATGGACTTTTATTTGGTTCGTCAGTCAAGAATAAAAACTATAGAGGGTAATTTATACACTTTTAGTTAAGTTAGTGGATGGATTGTTCTGAGGTATACATGGGTCTAGATTTTCTAAGAAACTACCTAATGAAGCATTTGAGAAATTTAAACTTTTAAGTAGGTGAAATTCAAAAACAAACTCGGTAGTTTCTTAATAGCTATTAGAACGGATCCAATGGTCGAGAATTTGATAATGAAGATACCAATTCGGAGCTTATTGTGATGCCACAAGGATATACTCATAGACTTACTTCAACTCCACATATTATACAATCAAATGGGGTAGTAGAAAGAAAAAGAATAGGCCTTCAAGAGATGTCTAAGACTAGCTTAAACGTAACAATCATTCCATACAAAAGTTTTTGGTGTTAATACTCGTTGATCGTCAATTATATTTAACTAAATAAAATAGTTAATTCGACCAATACGTAGGAAAAATCAAAACCCTTATTGAAACTAGATTTAGAGGTAGGGGGAAACATTCCTTAGAATATTTTTAAGTATTTGGAAAGCAAGTGGGCTTCGTTTTTGAGATATACTAAAGGTCTATTAACTAACCACAGTTTGGACCCAAAGTTCATACGAAGGTGTTTTTTCTAGGATATTCTCAAATAAGTAAAAGTGATATAGTGGTTAAATAACACATACAATGAAAGTCAAAAGTTTACGCACTCAAACGTGGATTCGATGAAAAGGTCCTTCTCTACCAAAATTATCACCATTGGGTTGGTGATTGATGTTGGTGGAGAAGAAGCATAGAAAAGAACGCAAAGTAGTAAATATTAACGATAAAGGAGAAGAGTCGATTGATTTGGACGAAAACATTTAACGATTAAGAAGTACAAGAATACATCTCACTAGATCAAGTTCAATAGGAAATCTTAATCAAGAACCTTCAAGGTTAGCAAGCCCAAATTCATTGTTAATTTTCTTTTTGTTTTATATCTACGAATAGAAACCCACAAGATGTTAATGAGTATTAAAAGTTTATAAGTTGGGTGTGTAGCTGATGATCAGTAGATGGACAGCTGTAATGTCGCGCGCAATTTGTAGCTAAAGATTGTTTTGGAAATCAGTCCTCTTTACCTATGAAGTCAAATCCGTCATAGGAACAAAATTGGGGTCATGTTAGATAGATTAAATTCAATTGAAAATGGTATGAGTATCCTAGGAAATAAGACTAGGATTAGTAGCCAGACACGGATATAATCAACACGAAGGTATATATTTGATGAAACTTGTCGTTTCGGTAGCTAGATTTAGAGTCTATTTGTTTACTTATTGCTATTTGCTTGATGCTCAAGATTGATTTTTAATATTTTATCAAATGGATGTAAAAATTGCTTTTCTTAACGGTTTTATAAACGAATAGGTTTATGTTGCTCAACCTCCAGGATTTACTGATTTTGCAAAACCAAACTATGTTTATAAACTTAAAAAGGATTTGTATGGTCTTAAGGATATGTATGGCTACCTCTAAAGGCTTGTGGTATGATAGACTAAATATCATTTTTTTATAAAAAAACAGAGTATTCAAATGGGAATTTGGTTCGATTAATAAAGTTTTACTAGGAAATCAAAAGTCACATCTTATTCATGGTTCAAATTATATGGTCGACTGTAACATATGGCCTTTAACTATTTGGTTCCACGAGTCAAAACTTATGTGATGATTTTTGCCAAAAATCGATGCACGGACGATGTTTGAGACTGAGCATGTGGGAGGAGTTGAGACTTTCTTCTTGTGTATTCAAATAAAACAAATGGAAGTCGAATATTTTTCTAATCAATCCAAGACTCATCAAGGAGATATTAAAGAAGTTCGGGTTGGAAGATTCCAAACCAACCAAGATGCCGATGTCAACGGAGATCAAGCTAACTAAGGACGATAAAGTCGACTCCATGGATAACTCTAAATATCGAGGTATGATTGGTAGTTTACTTTATTTAACCGCAAGTAGGCCCGATATTTTGTTTAGTGTTTGCTTATGTGCTCGTTTCCAAGAAAATCCTAAGACTACCCATTTAGAAGCGTTACAAGCGGATTATTTTTAGCGTGTATATTTAGAGGAAACTACCACACTTAGGACTATGGTGTATCCGAAAGGAACGGAAGTAAAAACTATAGTTTATTGCCGACTCCTACACGCGGGTCGATTACGCTTGAATCTGTAGAAGCCACTAGTTGGCGTTTGTACATTCATGAGATGTTGTTTGACATCTTGGTTCGCTAAGAAACAAATGGCCCTTGCTATCTCCACGACTAAAGCAGAATACGTCTCCGTCGGGAAGGCATGTCAACAAG
This sequence comes from Tanacetum coccineum, assembly GCA_026074375.1. Lineage (NCBI taxonomy): Eukaryota > Viridiplantae > Streptophyta > Magnoliopsida > Asterales > Asteraceae > Tanacetum > Tanacetum coccineum. The sequence continues at coordinate 7,913 of BQNB010018012.1, forward strand.
CATTTGGATGATAACTAAGGCTCCATCGACTACGGGGACATTTTAACGGTGCCTTGACGGTTTCTAGTTATGTGCGAGCAATAAAGGCGGCCATCGACTTAATGTTGTTAAATACCACATACAAACTCTAGAAACTAAACATAAAAAATTCGTCATCTCTTTGCTTCGCGATAAAGTCCAAGAAAAGGGCAAATTTCTATCGTAGATAAGTTGCATCCAAAGTTAATATAGCCATATATTATCTACAGGCCTTTAACAAACATGAAGTTATTTAATTATTTAAGATTGGATTAGGTTTGATGGAATTTATATGGATAGTGTAACTCTTCATCTTAAAAATAAAACGTAAACGGAATTTTAATGGAGAAGTAATTAATCATTTATTCAAAAGATGATTAATTTTCATTAATGTTTCATTTAAAAACTTCTGATAATGAAGATCAATCGAGGACTTTAGATATTTTACTCCAGATAGAGTTAATATCATTAGCATGACCCATAGTGTTTCAAAGTCTACATGTTTGGTCATATAAATGAAAATTACGAAATCGCATTGAATAATGTCGATAACGAACTATCATCAAATTGCAACTCTCTCCACTTGTGTTGATATGTTTTGTTAAGTCAAAGTTCATAATTGATTGTGTGGGTTAATTAGCAATGGTCAAACTTTATGCGAAAAAAGATAACACACTCTAGTATGATCGACTATGTTGAAAATTCCATCTGGGAAAATTTATGGTCTAGTTGCACGGGTCACTCAAAAAACCTAGAAAGTTGCATCCAAGGATAATATAGTTGATATATATACTAAGCCTTTAAAACCTGAAGCATTTAATTCTTTAAGATTAGGATTAGGAATGATGGAACTTGTCATGGATAGTGCATTCAATGAAGTAATTAATTCTTTAAGATTAGGATTAGCAAGAAAGTTGCATTCAATGAAGTAATTAATCATTATTCAAAAGATGTTAATTCTCATTACAAGTTCCAATTAGAAAACTTCCAATCATGAACATAATCGAGATTAGAATTTTACTAGATAAAGAAAATGTTAATAAAATGACCATAGATATTTTCAAAATCTACATGTATGGTCAATACATGAAATTATGAAATCGATTGAAAAGGACGAAAAGAACAATCATCGAATTGCAACTCACACTTGTGTTGACGATGTTTTGTTGAGTCTAAATGTTCATAAATGATTGTGTTATTAGTTATGGTCAAACTTATGCTTAAAGATAACACACTCCTATTAGGATCGACTACGTTGAAATTCCATCGGGAACTTCACGACAAGTTTCACGGTTCACTCAAAACTTGGACGTCGACTCCGAAAATTATATCACATACTCCTAATAGTTAATATAACATACTTCAATTGCCAAAAACACAACACCATATCTCAATTTGCTTGAAAATCAACTTTATCCATATTTTTGGACACTTGCGGATCATGGATTCACCATATGGAGATCCGTACATTGTTTATGTGGATCCGTGAGTCTCAGAACGCGGGTAAATAACAAATTTTGAACAAATTGGGACCACTTATATTGTTATCCAAACACACCCACGAACCAAAACACTAAAACCCTTCATACTAAATCATAATTAGAGGCAATTGGAGCAATTAATCACAAAGATTATCAACAAATCATCAATCTAAGACTACTATTGTAGGTGATTTCATCTTATTTTCCTCTTAATTTTGTGTCTAGGGTTTTGATTTTGCTTAAATTAAACAATTTAGGAATTTTGATTTTTCACATAATTTTCACACAATTAGGACTAAGATATAGCAATGTATAACTATTATATTACTTAAAAACATAATTGAAGTGATTCGCCAAAAATCAATTTTCGTCAAACACCTCAAGTTATGATTTTTGAATAAATCTCACATTTAGGAAATTTTCAAAAACAAGTGTTGTTTAACTACATTGTTAATACAATGTAAAAATACTTTTTTCATGCATTATGTCTCATGAATGTATATACGAGGTGCTTGATTCATAAGCATTTTTCGTTCCGTTTATTTAGAGCAATATCAAACATAGGTTGTGCATTAAGGTTTGCTCATTACTAGTATTACCGCTATTTTTCTTTTGTTTGAGTCAAGCAAACCGCACATCCACATTACGTTTGTATAGGCATACACTTAGAAATAGCATTATTTTCATTTATGATATTTCCTAATTGAATCCACAATAAACTACTTAGATATCTAATGTCATATGAAGACTTTGCAAGCCGCATTATACATGAGGGAATAGTCATTGATAACAGCTTCAACACTCAAGTCAATCTTGAAGAAATCTTCCTTAAAAACGGTTTTCAATCCTTCTACCACTTAGATGGAAAGATTTACCCATAATTTCTCATTGAACTCTATCGATCCTTTTAATTTTACTCATTAAACAATGATTGGTTTGTCTCTTTCAACATCTATGAAGAAAGATTTCTTTTTACTCTAAGAGAATTCAAAATTCTTCTTGATCTTCCTCACGAAGGACTCTTCTTTTATAGCAATGAATGGTCACTTACATCCATTCTAAACCACAATAACTCACAAACAAACGATCCATATTTCACGAAACTTGATCATTCCACTTCAATCATAACTGACATAACCAAGAAAAGGCTAAATGGAGAAAAATACGACATACTTAATCTAAATTTCCTCTACACTGATGAAGTGTGTCCTTACCTCAAAACCACAGAAATTGTTATCAGAGAAAACGTTCTTTGTAACAATGGACCAAAAATCCAGTTATCCTCTTGTGGTGCATACATGATCTATTGTATCACTACCTCCAAAAACTCTCCAAATGAACCGTTACCTTATGGTATCCTTCTATCTAAGATCTTCAACATAATTAAAACAACTTGTTTCTCTCTAAAAAATAAACACTTCATTTCTTTTCATCCCTCCATGGACATGATGAGCAAATTCTCTCCCAATGGTGAAATCATTGATGACTATCGTTGCAGTTTGTATGATCATCACGATCATGATCGTTCACAATGGTAATTCAAAATAAACATGTAATAGGAAGCCTTAAAATCTTAACTAAACTACGTTAAATTAGTATGTGTAATATTAATAGGATACTGTGCAAGACAATTAGATTATGTGTAATGAATTACATGCGATTAGGCTATATCTACGACATTACTTGCCTATTTCTTAATTTATTTTGAGTTTAGGGTGCAAGATGCAGTTCTGGTCGTTTTTGTCAAAATAGGCGACCCACGGATCCACCATATGGTAGATCTGTACGTTGTTTTGGTGGATCCGTGGCTCACCAGGCCAAGCGCCAAAATTCAAATTTTCTTGATTTTTAACTTTTTTTACTTTATCTAATAACCATGCTATATGATACTATGTGGGATATTAAACCTTAGGATATAACATGTTCTCCATATAATCCAAGGATCATTATACAAATCATATCACCACTTTTACCTTATAATCATCACCCTCAAACAACATTTTCTTCACACTTTCTCCACGATTCTCATTTACAACCTTACTAGTTAATCACCATGACTAGTTCATCCAAAACAAATTCACCAAACTTCAAACGAAAAACCGCAAGTATAAGTGTCAAGTATCCAACCTATGTCAATCTCACGTCCTCAAGTGAGGAACAACCAAATGAGAGAACTCCTTCACCACCTCCTAGAAAGAAATCCTTTTCACCACCACAAGCTCCATCAAAATCCATCTCTAGCAAGAGTACACACTACACCTCATCATCATCACTAAGTGAGTCTCTGACACCAACTCACGTTGCACCACCACCTAAACTTCATTTAGTCATTCTGATAAAACAAGAACCTCAAGAACTTCCTCTACTACAAATGTCACCAAATAACCCTTATGTGTCTACGATGGACAATTGGCCACCGGGCCCCTCTAATCCATCTCCACCACCACGTATCTCACGACCACCTCCTGGTTTTCTAAATCCACCACCCAGATTTGAACCACTACCATCAACTCAACCATTATTTGTTAACATTAACAACAATATACCTCACCTCCATAACAATGCACCTCTACTTGAAAACATTCACCATCCACCACCAAATATTGGAAATCAAAATTTTCCTAACCCTCCAAACATCTTGGATTTTGTTCATCCTATCGACATGCCTCACCTCCACAACATGTCTTGCCAATGTTGTAGCACAACAAGTCATGAAATCCATATGCTCCGAAATCGTGTCAACTACATGTTCTCATACATTCGACACCACCTCGGCTCTTCATCACACCCACCTTACTTTTCACATTAGGTGCATGGAAATCTCACCTCACCCCTCAAATTATATGAGAAAATGATATTTATCTCAATATTTAGGATCTTTAATTGTTTTCTTTTCTTTTATAGTTTAAGCTTATTATGTAGTGGCTTTTACGCTAAAGTTTATGTTTAATCCCTTATAATGGATTTAACACTATTTTCTTTTGTTGTGTTGATGATGGATGTTTATTGTGTAAAATGTATATGTGTGCATTTGTGATTGTCATATATATATTTGCTTGTCTACTAACCTTGTTTTGTAGCAACACATTCATAGCTCGATTCCTTGGTGCCCCAAGCGAGAGGGAGCATACACCAAGGGGGAGCACTTGTAATTTAGTCTTTATTTTTTACTTTGCATTTGTAACCAAGTCACTTAGCATTCGTCAAAACAAGACATGCAAGGAAGGCCTCTACAACACTTTTTGCTTCGACAAAAAGGGGGAGAAGAAATGTAAACTCATCTACTAAATACTTATTTAGTAACTTTTAAATAAGCATGAGTTTATATTTTGTCATCATCAAAAAGGGGGAGATTGTTAATACAAATATTCGTGCAAAAACGGTATTTATATTTAATTATCTTCATGTTTTGATAATAACAAATATAATGTCATACGACATAAACGTTTACGTAAACAAGTTATTTAGTCGAAAGTTTACTTGACGACGACAAATCACTTAATGTATGAATATGGTATTATAAAACATAGTTAATGATCACAGAAAAATATTATCATTTGCATAAACCTTTTCTAATCAAATGATTTAAGTTAACACATGATTAATGATCTCTTGTGCTTACCTCAGCCATAAATCCATAGCGCTAGTGGTAAATCAACCTCGATCAAGATGTGAAGTGGTTCATTTAAGTGCTCATAGCCCCGTCTTCTTCTTGGCTTATTATTTTTTTTGGAATACCTGGGTTTTCGACTCGACATTGCAAGCCGACTAATCCGAGGGCGACTACCCTTTTGGATAGTCGGGAGTCAGCGCAAGTGAATCTCCGTGGCCAATGGGGGCTCTTAGCTTATCTTCCTTTAAATAGCTTAAGATACATAATTAAATATTAGATTTGAAAACCACATGAAATCTGATCATATAAATCTTTCTATTATAGAATTATAGAACCTTATCGAGATCCTTGATTGACTCTTTTCCTGCGTATATACATACGACAACCCGTTGTAGCTTCTATAGCTTTTAGTGAATTGCTTCTAGGTCCGAGAAGCCGACCAATAAAGTTAAACTAAAATCCAAAAAGAATATGGCATCCTAATGTGCAAGATGTTGTTAAAACAAAGTGTAATGACTAAAACGCGACAAATGAAAAGGTATGTTTGACTATCATGTGATAAATCCTTCGAATAAACATGTATATCTATCGCCAAGAATATATTATTATAAAAATATACTGATTTTTGAATAAATATCGTCTACGAGGTTTTTTGCATTAGATATTTGCCTATTCGGGCGTCCCATTTGACCCATTGTATCGACCCTTTCATAAATAAATGTGTCTAATACAACATCTTCAGTAATATACACAGCTTGAGTTTCTACAAACATTAGTTTAGAGTGAAAAGCTAAAAAAATACTTACATCTTGTAAGAATCTCTGAAGGTGCACCATATGGATCAATCTCTTTGAGAATAGAATTTGAGATCAAGTATCTGCACAAAGGTAAAAATATCATAGAAATGTGTTGACAGCCCCCATGACAGATTATTGATCTCACAAGTCTCGGGTGTTTTAAAGGTCCGTAAATAATTGACCCATTTTCATCATGGACAGGATTACTGTTTAAAACAATCATTAACCAACACCAATGATCGCCATTTAAAAGACCTTGTTAAGAATTCACCAAAGGCAATTAGATCATCATTAGTCACCCTGTTAAACAGCTAAAAACATATAATATGTTAAATATAGTTTCTGTAATGATCATCTAAGATATACTGAAAAATGTTTACCTTTCCGAAACTGGACTAAACAATTTGATTTCTAAAGTCCTTGCAGCTGCATAAAGTTTGCAAAGAAATCACAAATTTATCCAATTCCTGTAACATTATGAAACAAAAATAAAAGAAAAAACAGTTATGGGACCAGAGATGTCGGACAAAGGTAGTGGTGGTGGTTGGTTTTGTTGATCTGTCAAGTTTGTAAAACAGAGTTTTTTAGTTATGATAAAAAGATGAGATGAAAGGTTTGTTCATGTTTGTAATGAAAAAGGATGAAATTTTTGGGTTTTCTGGCGTCGGTAAAATAGAAACCGCCGACTTTGCTTATGTCATGGGTCCAACAGATAGCGTCATTTTTACGTATAGCACGTAAAACAAGGTTTAGTATAAGTTTAGAGTGTGAGATGAGACTAATAGTATGTTCGGTTTCTCTTGACTGGTAAGAACCCCAAGATAAGAATGTTTATCTAAAGTCGGGTAACACCCACATAGAACTAGGGTTTAGTGTGTGTAATTGTGGAGAAGATGAAGGTAGTTCTTCTCATTAAATGCATGTGTATTTATAAGGATGCATTTAGGGTTGTGTGTGAACCGTAGATGTGATATGACGGTTCTAGATGACCCATGTGGAGGTCGTCCTATGGAGGAGACAAGAATGACACGTGGTGTGACATCGTTCTTGTAGTTATGGGAACATTCGACATGATCTGCATGTCCTAATGAAATACCCGCGACACTACCTCTTCACAAATCGTGTTTCAAATCTAATCAAATGTGTTTGTTTAAAGAAAATGAAAATATAAAAAAAATATGAAACTCACACTACTTATAACCCGTGTTATACTGAGGAGCTTGTTTCAAAATTTTGCCATATCAGAAGAGTACTTGCTACTTAACATTCATGTTTTTTTAGAACGGCTTGTTAGTTGTTAGTGGTTCATGTCCAGCAGTGACATTGAATTGGGTAGTATGCTGTACACTGAACCCGCCTGTACTTCCTCCTATTCCACCTGTACTTCCTCTTATTCCACCTGAAGGGGTAAAAGTCCCGGGTGGGACTCGAACTCGAGACCTCTCCTAGTCAAACATCCCCTCCTTAAGCCCCTAAGGAATCTTGGTGGCCAACTGAGCTATCCCAGTTGGTTACTTAACATTCATGTTTGACAACATACAAACATGATGTTTTCTTTATCTTAGAAGTATTTAGAAGCTACACATATAAACAAACAACAAAACAACGATACTCAATTCCGAAAAAAATAGAGTGTTTCAAATTAAAAAGGAGAAATAAATGATGCATTTTGTCTTACTAGTTGGATACCCGCGCATAGCGGCGTCGATAAAAATTGCTAACCTAACTCGCTCTGCAATTCCCTACCCGCTTAGAGAATTCGTTTGTTTGGATTTCCGTAGCTTTCCCGCAACATCATATTAACATCATTCTCGCTTGTATAAAGACTTACACACTCTTTTACCTACCAAAATTGTCTCCAAAAGTATATATCTTTTACGAATCAAGTTTGTATTTAAATTAAAGTTAATGTTGTTAAAAAATTCAAAATAAACCCACTAAAAAGTTGAAAAGCTAAATATTTATAAAAATGTATCAAAATGAATGTTGAATTAAAGATCATGAAATTTTAGAAAATACGGTGAAATTAAATCATAAAAAAATAAATAGATAAAAGATATGTCAAATTGAAAATAAAAGTGATTTTTTAATTAAGAAGTGACACATGTCACTCTATGCTGTGATTTTTTAAAATAAGATGAATGGTCAAGATTGCACCTACTTATTTTAATTTTTGATTTTGATGGGACCCACATTGTAAATGCTTTATATAATAATATATATGAGAAGTAAAACTAAAAGTCTAAAACCCCCCGATTCCATTCTTTACCCGGTCCCGACCCGATTTATGATTCAAATAACCCAAACACTCAAATTTCCTAATTTCATTTCAGTCTCTTTCTCTTGTTAGTTACACACGTCACCATGGCTAGCTCTCGAAGTCACTGTTGTTTGATATAATCTTCGGACTCATCCTGATAATAAATAAAAAACAATGAGGACATGGATAAGAAAACAAACTAAGGGGGTGTTTGGCATTGCTTATTGAAAATAGATTATTCGTTTTAAAAACCGATAATCAGATAATCAGCTGTTACAAAACGTGATTTTAAAACATAATATTTGAATTTGATTATGCAGTTTGATATCGCAATAATCAGATAATCAGGTTTTTTTAGCGTTTGGCAAATTAGATTATTTATTGTATTTATGAGTAAAATTACCAATGAAGACATTAATATATAAGTTGAGCTTTATAAAATTTAACAACTAATATTTGTATAATAAAATCTAACACATAACTTTTCGCCGACCTATACCAAATCAAAACGACACCCCCACACACAATCATCGCCAGTGACCCCACACCCCTAGCACACCCCCCCCTCTTACCCTACTAAAACGCCCACTTGTGTATTGTTGGTGAGTCAGTACGCGCGAGCTCACCAGCAAACTGAGTGTCACGTAATGCCCTCCCCACCACTTGTAATTTCACCCCATGATCCTACATTATATTCGAATTTCAGTCAGGTTCATACTCTTGTATCTGGGTTACTACCGCCTGATTACCCCATGTATGTTTCAATAGCGACTACATTGCTAGATAGTCTAGCATGTATTTGATATGCCTATACAGATTGTCTTATCGGTGCCTACAAAATAGCCAGAATCCAGACCTATGAAAAAACTCATAGAGGACATGCTCCGTCCACCCCGCACCATCTCGAGGTAGATTGGCAATAGCAAATACAGTGCCCTCTATCAGTAGATTCATCGATGATAACACCCCCCTCCTCAAGCTCTCCATCAACCACCGTCATGATAACATTACCCCCTTGCATACTGTGGGGAGGGGGCGCCCCCTCCACACGCTTATAAGATACGACCAAAAAAGCCAAAATCAACAATTCCTAAGATATCAACAACAGGATTGAGTGGTATAAATAGTATAGTGTGGGAGAGACAGTGGGGCGGTCGGGGATCTGGATATGTAGATATGTAATACGTGGTCTTCGAGGGTGTGCGAGGATGGAGGGGGATGAGATGGGAGTAGCTGCAACCCGCAATGACCAGGTAACCGGTAATATATGTGATGTGTTGGAGAAAAAAACACCGCGAAATGGGGCGGGGGATGGGGGTGTGGGGCGGCGTATGTGTACGTCCTACAACAATCAATGGACATTAATTACCAGGCGTACCCATCCACGCGTAGTCGAGCCCCTACCATCTCTGCCCAGCCAAAGCCCACACTAACAACTAGATCCTCCAAACGAGCCCCAGAGAGACCGTCTTCCACCACCATAAATACTTGCACAACCATTCTCTCACGAACCCCTCCATATACCCAAAACCATATGAATGGAACAGCCCAGCAGAAAACTCCCCCGTTCAGTGTATCAAAGTGTATTCTCACATATCTGTATGTTCCAAACAATAATACATCCGCTGTCCATGTTTGTCACCAATCTTTTTTGTATCCACATCGGATGCTATACAATTTTCACCGTCATATTATCATTCAGAGTCATCTACCCAAATTAGCCAATTGACCCACATATCCCTCCCAATACCCCACTCTTTTTCTACCCGCGGCATCCCAATCCTCACCCCGAGCAATCCCTGCATTCGATATAAACTATCACACCCGCTGCTAAAGATTTAACTACCACCTACACCCTCCCCAAACACCCAATATGTTGCCACAAGTAATTCATGAATGTGACTGCGCAAGTATAACATCCTCTGTGGCCCCCCCCCGACGGAAGTGGAGCCAATCCGCCGATACAAGGTGATGCGCCATTGTCATAAAGTAACGCGCCAGTCTTCAAATAGTGATACTAAATCACTAATGCCATATTCCGTGAACAAATAAGTTATACACTTTCCTCATGCACGGGTTTAACCACAACACAGGAGTTTTAGGCTAACCGAATTCTAAAACCCCGCACCCCCCAGGTAGTAAGTTGAAAGACCAACCTAACACAATACTTCGGATAAATCCCCAATAAAGAATTGACTTGCCAATGTACATAAATATAAACAACCTCCCACGACGGCTTTGCGATAACTCACGACCAACCACTGGTGTACCCCGAGCCAGTCGCCGCTCCCCCATAAAAAGACGCAAAAGTAACCCCACCCTTCCACACGATAATTTGCTGCATTATAATGTGTTCAGTATATTCGCATAAGTTCCCCAAGCCACCAACAACAGGCATCCCACCTCTCCTCCACCTTTTCGCCCCACCCCCAACTTAACCTGTAAACACTAAACCGATAGCTCTCTAAAGCCACAAAATTTTAATAGGAATGTTATTTGGTCCCCTAAAAACAATGTGTATCTTCACGGCATACCCAATCCAACAATCAACCTACCCTCCAATCCATCCATTCCAAAAGCAACATAACACATAACACATATCTAAAATAAGTTGTCCCATCTCGCCAAACCACACCCACCCCTCAATGTTATTACCCCCCCCCCACCTTCACCCCGCATATCCTTAAAGCACCAGGATTTTTTAAACCTGACCCACCAATGCCACTGCCCTATATAACTCAAGACCCACGCCTACGCAGCATCCACCACACAAGCACAAACGCTACTCCCCCCCCCATCACACCCCTACACACCAACAATAATACGCACTCCAACTACTCCCCACTCAACTCGGTTGCGTCACCAACCAAGCCTCCACAACAGAAAAAGGTAGAAAAGTGAAAAATAATAAGTGTAAAATAAAAGAAAAAAAACTAGATGAAAAACATGAATGTAATGAACCCTAATAAGAAAAACAAATACCCGCTACCACACTCCCCCTACCCTACCTTCCGAGAAAGAACCAACACACCTAAAGACCACCAACCATACATAATGATCCATTCTCCTTTTCCGTTCCCCACGCGCCAACCCACCCCCCAACCCCCCCTCTTCCACGAGACTCACTAACCTGACCACCTCTTCCTGAACCCTCACCCCTAGAACTGCACTGTGACCTCTAGATCATCAATCCCTCACGCACGACCAGTCCATAAAGTCCATGCCCAGGGCCACTGCGACCCGCCCTGTTTCTCACTTAACAACCCTCCATACATACGCATCCCATTAGAAATGCACTCGTGACTAAGCTGCAGACTCCAAGCCATGAGGGCATGATGCCCTAATGCCGTACCAAGACCCTACAAAGACCACATTTATCCTCACCTCCCCCAGAAAACAAATCACCTAGTACCTACTCCATCAACAACGCTACCCCATCCGAGAACCAGAAGCTAGACCAATCCCCCCATCAATAATCTCCCTGCCCACGCCTCCCTCCGCCCAGCCATCTCCCCAGTTTCACGGGATTCAAGGACGCCGACCCCTTCGAGCTACGCTTTGAACCTTTGATTTAACCATAGTGTGATATGTCCCGCACCATCCGCCCTCAAAACCACACCTCGCCCCCCCCGCCTACACTAAACATCCCCCCCTCCCCGCCATATACAAACCCATCGAGCGAAACCACACAAGCTGTAATCGGACACGGATACACAAAGTGTGTAACAAAAGGAATTGTACTAAATTTGGGAGGATTGTTGTACAATTGTGAGAATCAGGCCATACTTGGAAATAGGTTTGAGATACGGGGTGTACACCCATCAAGTCACTCAGGGTGTGTTTGTTTCATTAAGATATTTTGTGTCTGAATCTGACTACCGCATCTTACTGGTAAGAGGTGGCTACAAAGTCTGAATCTGAATGAAATAATGTTGTTTGTTTTTTATAATTGTCTGACTCGTTTTAATTGTTTGTTTTTAAGTGTGATTTTAATTGTCCATTAGTTCGGTTATTAGTTTTTTTAAACCAAAAAACAAACCCAGCCGAATATCGATAATATATTACAGCCTAACCAATCCTATTATAAATTTCAGCCCAATGTGTTAATAAGCAAGATATAGCCCAACTTTTATAACAAAGCCCATGTAAGTAACAAGTAACCTATTCCAAAATTTCACCATACGCAGCACTTTCTTTATGCCTTTCTGCTAAAGCACAAACATAGCAAGAACACACCTTATTCTATAGTTGGTTCCTTGAAAAACCACGAAGACACACAAGTGTTATCAGTTTTAAGATCCTTACCAGGGTCTCGGGTAAGTTATTTTCATGATTTTTGTTCCTAGATCGATGATGGGTTAATATCAAACTTGTATAAACTTGAAAGATTTTTATAAACAAGTTGATAAATATGAGATCTTGTGTGTTTATCCAAGCTTATGTTTGATATTGTGGATTTGGAATGTTGGATACATAGGGGTAAGATGTAGTCAGATCTAATCTCCAAGTCTGATTGAGTCAGACATGCTTCATGTTAACCGCGTCTGACTGACGAAATAAAAACAAACAGCCAAAACGTCTGACCGCGTCTGACCAGTCAGACTCAGATGCGATTCAGACGTTTTTGGCAAAAACAAACACACCCTCATTTTTTCTAACTCTTTTAGTGGTTATCTTAATGACTATTAAATGGGCGGTTTCAACATTAAATGTTTGTAACCACCTTGACCTATCAAATGGGCGGTTTTAACATTAAATGTTTGTAACGACCTTCACCTATTAAATGAGTGGTTTCAACATTAACTTAATGAGTATGATTATGGTCACGTAACCACTATGCATTCATGGAGGAGGTTATGAGATTAATTTGCCGATTAATGCTCATAACTCATTTTGACCAGGAGTTACAAACTCTTTTGTTTAAGAGTTTTCATCCCTATAAATTGAAATAAACACTTGCATGGAAAACTAAAGACTATTTTCGTAAACATTTTAAAGTATATATAAAACTTCAACATTTTTTATAAAATCGTACGCATGTCAGAACCGTTGCAATATTGTGCTCCTTATGTTCGCAATTCGGCGATCTTTTCAGCGAATATTTGTTTCCGAATGAATCGATAGATATACGTTCCGTAATTGACGAATAAAGTTTATTTTATTGAAAATTTGTAATTAGGTGAAAGTAGAGGGTGGGTTTTGAAAATTGAGTTTTTAAAAATATGAAAAAAAAAACGTAAATAGGTTAAAGTTCAGGGTGCGTTTTGGAAATTCAGTTTTTTAAATATATATATTAAACTTCAACATTTTTTATAAAATCATACACATGTCAGAAGCGGAGCAATATTGGGCTCGTTTTCTTCGCCATTCGACGATCTTTTCAATGACATCTTTTTCCCGAATGAATCGGTAGATATGCGCTCCATAATTGACAAATAAAGTTTATTTTATTGAAAATTCGTAATTAGGTGAAAGTTGAGGGTGCGTTTTGAAAATTGAGTTTTAAAAAATATGAAAGAAAAACGTAAATAGGTTAAAGTTCAGGGTGCGTTTTGGAAATTCGGTTTTTTAAATATATATATTAAACTTCAACATTTTTTATAAATTCATACACATGTCAGAAGCGGGGCAATATTGAGCTCGTTTTGTTCGCAATTCGACGATCTTTCAATGACATTTTTTTCCCGAATGAATCGGTAGATATGCGCTCCATATTTGATAAATAAAGTTTGTTGTATAAAAAAGTCGTAAATAGGTTAAAGTTCAAAGTGCGTTTTAAAATGTTTTTTTTAAGAAAAACAAACACAACCACTTACATTAAAATGGGATAACTAGGATGACTTTTGGCAATTTTGTACGCATTAAAAAATGGGCTGATTTAGAAGAATACCAAGAAGTCCTCGTTTATAGTTTTCTAACTTATATATAAATATTATGGATAGATCTATTAGGGGTGACGACTCCCATTGGTATACCCGTTCATGGGGTAGTCAAACGCACTATATTTGACTTAATGGTTAACCTTGGCAAGTTACCTTTCCATGGGGACATTTGTTCCTTAACCAATGTCACTACGGTGATTTCCATGTTAACGTATTGAGGTCATGAGCTTAGGGCAATAATATCGTTTTCTATGATAATTGTACTCATTGCAATTATTACTATATATGGGTATATAACAACGTAACCCACTATCTATGATGACTTGTATTCAACTATTTATCATAAACCTATGAATTTCACTCAACCATTGTGTTGAACTTTTTAGCATGTTTATCTCAAGTAACTAGTGAAATACCCGTGCGTTGCACGGGTCGCGTAAAAAATAATCAGTTTTCTTTACGACAACCTAAGACTGAATACATAAACAACAGGTATTATCGATCAACATAAATATAAAACATCATAAATTAACAAAATAAACATATGAGTCAAAGTTCGAAGAACATGAATGAAGTTCAAAGTAGCCAGCCTAAGACCATTATCGTTGATCAAGTAAACATGAAAATATATATTGAAAACAAACAATGAAAACAAATGTTTAAGAATGTATATAAAATACTTAAAGCGATAAACGCAAGCATCATCAACATCAGACTTATCAACTTGAGGATCACTAACCACAACCTCATCAACCTCACTCTCATCAACTTGATAGTTCTCAACCTTAGCATCCTCAACTTGAGCCTCAAAAGCGTCAAATTTTATGTCATGTGCTGCATTCAATTGTGTTCACACCAATTATGTGCGCAGTCACATCTTGAACTTCAACATGTAGCAAATTTTTTGCTTCACATTTAGCGCCATCAACATCGACTATGGGTTTATATTTGTTGGTGTCATTCATGGCTTTATATTTGTTAGTCTTATTCGTAATTGCATACATTCTGCTTGTATTACTTGCTAGATGGCCTTCATTTTACTGTATATGAGTGGTAGCATGTTTAGTTTCACAAACCATGCCTTACATAAGATCGTCCATCATCTTTTATTCATCCTCGGTTATAGTTGATCCCATGTTTTTAACGTCAATACTCATGCGTTGCCCGGATACTCTTTTTCTTATGATGTTATTATAGGTTAAGAAGCGTTTAAATATATAAAAGAAGAAGTTAAATGATATGAAAAATCAGTGTCAAACAAATCTATGGAACATCACAATATATAATAGCCTCAGAAAATAACGAATATATGATCTAAACCAATTTTATCTAAACATACGATATAATACTGAAACATATCATACCATCAATTACACAGTCTAAAACTATAATTTTCATGCTACATTAACATATATATCAATTGATCAAATTAAACACGAAAAAAACTCATGAACAAAATTGTCTAAGGATATAGGTAAAAAAAATATGCACGACCAAATGCTTCTTAACGTTGTACGTATTTAATAATGTTTGTACTTCGTACCATATAAGTTAGGTGAAAAGTTTATAATCGGTGTTAACAACCATTTGATCGATTATTATGGAATGCACTTATCTTGTTATCGGTTAGATGGTTATAAAAATTCTCATGTGATAATATTTTTATAAATATTTATTATTACTATACAATTGCTTTTAAAAATTTAAATGTTAAAAACTTTTATTTTTATGATCGTTATGTCTTCTTCCTCATATAAATTTTACAATTTTTCATAATTTTATATAATAAAATGCAAGTCAGATGAGGTGTATATATATAGTTCATGCACCTTACGCCATTCATTACATAAACAACTTGCTCGAGTTAAGATACACAATCTTGCATGCATAATATCTTTAAAATATTATAGTAAGTATTCATACATGTAAACTTTGAAAGTTTGAACTTGATCCGCTTTCGTTCAAAAAAAAAAAAAAACTTGATCCGCTAATTTACATATGAGGTCAAAGAATGTACTTTGAATAGGGAGTTTTTATGATAACTATTGTATTTTAAAAAAAAAATATTTAAAAAAGTGAGTCTTTTCAAAATTATTTAAGATAATACTTATATTATTTTACAAATCATAAACTCATTAGAAACCTATGATTCAGTAACAAATTAGGGCCCGAATACATGAAGTGTTTATGCAGCTATTGTCTTTATAAATTATGCAACGTAGAGGTCTTCGTCTCTTTTGTCCTTGGCATTTACCAACTCCTTCGTCGTTACAACATGATTCTGATATCTTTAATTGCAGGTACGTATCACGGATCATAAAGAAATGTAAACGAAGTTTTAAAATAATGTTCAATGTGGTTCGATTGACTTAGTTCGGGGCTAATCCATTGCTGTTGAGCGAATCAATACAATCATAACTTACTTTCGTATATCTTTTTGTAACATGGTTTTCGTATTATTATTTAGATTGTTGATCGTATTCGTTGGTTGTTAGTGTATGTCATTCTTAGGCGTGGAGCAGGTAGAGTAGATATGCCGACATAGTGTTGATGATAGATCTCGTCAAAACCATCTGCATAGAACTAATGTCGTATTGATGTAGGAATGTTGCGTGACATCATTCCCTTCACCAAGGAGTCGCAATCATGAGAGATTAATGGAGCGTGATGAACTTGTCGAACATGTGGTGATGTACAACGAACTTAGCTGCTAAAAGCTCATTTTCATGATTTTTAAACTTTTGTAATTTTGTCTAGGAAAAGAAACTAATTATGTATTATCTTAAATAATTTTGAAAAGACTTACTTTGTTAAATAATTTTTTAAAATACGTTATCTTAAAAACTTCAAATCAGTTTAATATTTTGGAGATCCCTAAAAAATAGGTCTGCAAGTTATGTTTTTAATCCCATGTGTTTTTCATGTGCAAGAAATTTATAGATCTTTTAAAATATTCTTGATAAGCATAAAACCAATTTAGACGGTCGAGATTGAATTTTTACATGATCCAACGGTTTAAAAAGTGTGTCATTGTCGGCAATAGAAAGGGAAATTGATATTTCAAAAGCCCAGACACTAAAAAATACTAACACCCCCAAATTTGCTGTGTAAGACACGAACCCTAAAATCATCTCCTCTCGAATACCCACTTTTCACTTAAACCCTAAAAAAATGTCAGACAACATTCCTGTCGACATCCAAAGGGATATCATCAAAAAGGTTTATGATGTTAAGTCATTGATTCGCATGAGGTCAGTTTCCAAACGATGGAAGTCTTTCATTGAGAGCTCTCAGTTTATTAAAGGTTACGGCGCACGCCAGACACAGCCACCTAGCCGTATACTAACCTACGAAGCCGATTTGTCGTCATGGAATGTAAAGTCCATCTGTTTAGTAGACGATGATACCGAAACTTTAAAGGTACAAGAACAAGAGTTTGTTGTGTCTCCTTTGCTTCCACAATGTCACATGTCACTTGCTGTTGGTTCGTGTGATGGATTGCTATGTTTCTATGGTTTAAATGAAACTTGTGTTAATAACATACTTGTTATCTGGAACCCTTTTATCCGCAAATCATTTGGTGTTGCTGTTGTCTTTAAAGATAACTCTGTATTTGGTTTCGGGGTTTGTCCCGTCACAAGAGATCCTATTCTTGTTAAGCTTTTATGTCCACTTCACAAACCTTGGCATGCTGAAGTTTTTACATTGAGTTCGGGTGTTTGGAATATGATTCCAAGTGGTAATTTGCATTTGCCTAGTCAAACAATTAGACTTAATAATCAAGTTGTTATTGACAGGTTTATCTATTGGGGGGCTTTTGACAGCATTCCTGCTGATAATGGTGAAGTTACAAAAAATCATATGCTTGTGTCATTTGATTTGATTACCAATGAGTTTAATGTGGTAGACCTCCCTGATACCTTAACAAACGAAGTGATCTCACCTGGTGGTCTTGTGATGGGTGTCTCAGTTTCTGAGCTAAGGGGGTCTCTTGTCGTGTATGGACCCATTTCTGTCGAGGGAGCAGATTGTTGTGGTGTATGGGTGATGGAGCGTGATCGTTCTTTTACAAAGCTATACACAATTCTTGCACGTGTAAGTAATATATTGGGGTTTACTAAGAGTGGTGAAACTATAATTGAAGTTCGAAAGGAGGAGGGCGTAACATTTACCACACTTGATTTTTACGACCCCTGCTCAAAACATATCAAGGCTCTTGGGATTGGGATTTCTGGAGTGGTGGGCTCATTCTTCATGGGCTCTCCTAGGGAATCGCTACTTTTGGTTGATCACTCGGATTTGCATGTTTATTCTGATGATAGTTGATCAAATTGACATTTTAAGATATGGATTTACCAAGTACAAGTTACCTAAGGTGTGTGTAAAAATCACTTTCATCTATTTTAGTTATTATGCTACTTTTTTTTCTTCTTTCAAGTATGTGCTTTGTAGCAACCTTAGTCAAATCGGTATTATCAAGTTTAATGTAATTTCTATTATTCCATGGATAGTGTTACTTGTTGTCTTTGCTTGTGTAATTAATGATGAACAAGCCTTTTAGATGTTACTTGTTTAAATCTTGTTAGCGTTCTTTGCTACGTTACATTCTCCTCTCGTTTTGCTTGGGGTCTATTTTGTTTAATCTGTAAATACAAACATGAGTTTATCAGTCATTGAATATGCAAAATTTGAAATTTTGAATGTGTACATGCTTATGTGTGAACAAGAAATGATGTTCATGTACTTCAACTAAGGATTAGAGGAGTAAAGGCATTAGTAGTGTTTACGCGATGTTTGAAAATACTCATAAGTTTGGCTAGACAAAGTGTAAAGTAACATAGCAAAAAGTAGAAATAGAACAATGCTTACATCAGTTAAGTACAACTAGGGAGGTTGCAATGCAATCGAGCTCTTATTGCACCTACATTAGGCTTCTTACCTGTATAGGTTACAACACAAAGTACTCATAGTAGGTTCAAGAGCTTCTTTGATTCATCTCAAGCTACTCTTTATATGCTTAAGCCTCTTGGTCTCTTGGAATACATAAATGACTATAACCGAATTTAACAATATTGGCTCAGCACTCTCAACCAACAATGATTCGTAATTGTGAATGAAATTAGTTGTTATCAGGTTCTGTGAATGTATGCATTTAATCAGAATATATTTTGTCATCACTCATCAGGTTCTGTGAATGAAATTGCAGCCTCATAGTGTTTTTTGTACTGCAGTATTGCTCGACCTGATTCTTTTAGTTTTGATCTTTGTCACTTTTGATTTTAAAACATTCCAGTTGAGCTTGTAATTTTCTTGAAGCTATAATACCTTTTATAATACCTGCAAGCATGGGTATTTTTCTGCACTTCAGTTTATATATGGCTATGGCTGTTCACATATTTGTATGCTATTAAACAATGTTATGTATGCATTTCAATTGCTGTAAAGAACATATTTTAAACCGTGTTTGAACTAACAGTATTGTGTTCTCTTTGTTCATGCAGGAATTTTTGCTGTTGAAGACATTATTGCTTTCGTACTTAGGCTAAGTCACACTTTTTATTATATTTTGTGTGGGATGCTTGATTTAATTTTAATGAATGAATTTTGTTGATGTTACTATTGTTAAACCATTTGAAGTACATTAAATAGGCCAATTGCGGCGGTTATTATCCAACATTTGATTCTCGTAGTAATTCATGTGATTTTGGAATGAGTATTGTTGTATTTTGGAATATTTCCATTACAGAATCAGTTTTTATTGTTGTGCCAGACGTATAACATGGTCTATATGAAAGTGTTTTTGGTTCTGGGTTTATGCTAACATTAACGACCCTTAAGATTATTTATATTACATATTTTTCACAGTATAAGTTGCATCCTATGTCAAGTTGATGTTTTAAAGTTCACGGGCTTGGACTTTAGAGGACTCTTGTGTCCAAACCGTGAGCTACCTTGTAAATTGGTTTACATAGACTTAAGTAGCTATAGTTGCTAGTTTCCATAGCGCTCATGAAAAAACCAGGGACGGTGCTTGGTATGAGCAACACAAGTCTACCCAACATTTCATTTTTATAGTAAACTACCGATATGTCAATGTGCATGACTCGGTACTTCCACAACCCAACAAAACCTTGATCATTAACGGCAGGCTTGTAAATTAACCACCGACAGTCACGAATGCCACACAGTTCAATAGCATCCATGAAAACCACTGCAAAAGATTGGATACTAAATAAACGTCGTATACACAACATGGTTGATGTTTCTAATAGTATTTTTTACAATTGTATTTTGCTTGGGTTAAGGAAACATGATCCTTTGACTTGTAGAGGCAACTGATACTTTTGTTTTTTGAAGTTATGCTCTTAAATATTGGAGCTGTAATATCTAACCACCAACTTGAGTACCCGAGTTACTATAAAGAGCATACAGCCTGACTGTTTGTGCCATCCTTTTAATTGGGCCGTGTCATGGCACTTGTGTTGAATGGTGACACGCTACCACTTTGACCGGAACTCTCATCTCTGAAATTTGAGTTTAGCATGGCTAGCTCTCAAAGTCGTTGTCGTTTGATATGATATTCAGACTCGTCCTGATACTAAATAAACAACAATGAGGACATGGATAAGAAAGTTGTGCAACAAACTAAGTTTATAGTGAAGAGGTTCACGAAAAGTTTATTACAAACATTTGACTTTTTTAAAAGTCAAATGATGCAACTAGTAAAGAGTGAAGATAGTAATTTATAAGTAAACATATATCACTGGTTCAAGCAACTCTTCACTTATCTCTTGTGCTTGCCTCAGCCTTAAATCCACAACGCTTGGTAGTAAACCATCCTCGATCAAGATCTGAAGTTGCTCATTTAAGGGCTCATAGCCTGGTCTAGGGGTGAGCAAACTGAACCAAAAACTGACCCGACCCAACAAACCTAGCCGAACCGAGCTTATTCGGTTTGGTTCTCGGTTTCCAAACATCCTTAACTCGGTTTTGGTTTCGGGTCGGTTTTTCTCGGTTCGGGTCGGTTTCGACCCGATGCTCACCCCTAGCCCAATCTTCCTCTTAGCTTATCTTCCTTAAAATAGCATTGTTGGTGATTTTAGTGTCATCAATATATTTTATGTAATTGTGATTTACTTGAGATCAAGGGCTTAGTCTAGTGCTCCAAATGGATTATCCGTTTCTTTCCAACCAGTTTTTCCCTCCAACCGACACACCTTTTCTCAAAAGGTGTGACCTTTCATGCCAACCGTCTATAACCGAAATTAATTGATTTTCGGTTATGTTATATAATACAGTTTGATCTCTTGAAGACAGAACACACATAACAACTTTATGTGTATTGCTTTGATCTCTCGTGCCTTAGAGACAAAATGTTTTTCTCTAAATTATCCAATTGAGGATTTCGTGTAACCCGAGGCATATAGGGTCGAAATACTTCAATCTGAAAGTGATCTCAACACGTTTCAGAAAATATATCAAGATAGTTTGATTATTTCCCACTCACAAACACACCGAATTTCTAAAAAGCATAAGATACATAATCAAATATTAGATACCAAAACCACATGAAAGATAATATAAATCTTTTTGTTATAGAATTATAGAACCTTATTGGGATCCTTGATTGACCTTTTTCAGCGTATATACACAAGACAACCTGTTGTAGATTCTATACGTTTTAATGAATTACTTCTTGGTCACAGAAGCCGGCCAACAAATTTAAACTAAATACAAAAGGAATATGTCATCTTAATGAATAAGATGTAGTTAAAACAAAGTGTTATGACTAAAATTAGACAATTTAAAAGGTATGTTTGACAAAAGGAAAGAGTCAACAGGAATATCTAAGAGCAGGATTCGCTTCACTGTGTATGAACTAGGACTAGCTGAAGCTCCTTGCCAGTCTATTGCCGTTCCAGAGGCCTCAATTAATCTGTGCCATAACACATGATTTATTACAAGTGTACTATCATTATTATTAGTGTACACTAAGTGTTAATGTTGAGTAAATAGAACACGTCTTGTTGAAAAGCACTCCGGCCAGTAAGACCTGCAGAAGCCATGGGGCTCGGGAATCAGCCCGTCAAGTTCATTCAACCCTTGATTTGACAATATAGCAGAAACCCGCAAGATTTCTATAAAGAAAAACAAGGAAGTATAGTTTATGACCAAAAGAAAAGAATGTTTCTTTCAATTAGAGAAACAAAATGGACGTGTTCGGTAACGGGTCAAAATGGGTTTAGTTTAAAAAGAGTATTATTAGCACCGGTTGGGTTGACTCTAAACACTTTTTGTCCAAATTCCTGAATTTATACTTGTATAAAATAACCGGTTGGTCAATTACGAATACAAAATTTCTATAACTTCAGTAATAATCAAAAAAAATTTATAAAAGAGATTTTATGCATTCTAGGAATATCAAACAGGGATAGAATGGGCTAATACCCTTCATAATGTATTCCACAGTTTGTATCTTTAGCTCTTTGGTGTGGCAACAATTAACCTGACAAAAGACTATCAATGTTAGATGTGGTAATGGAGCTTGAGCACATTCTTGAAAAGATGCCAGAAACAGGTGCTGACTTTTCTGAGCCCGAGTCAAGGTCTTTTGTGAAATCATCATCAACGCCTTCACTTTATAGCTCGTCAAATGTGCAACGAAATGATCTTAGTAGTGGTGGTGACCCCCATAGTGTATCCTCGATCATACATCTTCTAACGAGATTCATATCTTATTGTAGGGTTAGTGGGTTACCTTGAACCAGAAGTCCTTAATGACCCATAAGCTCACAGACAAGAGTGACGTTTATGGCCTTGGAGTTGTACTTTTAGAGATCTTGACTTGTATGAGACCGATATCACATGGGATAAATATCATCCGCGAGGTAACTTTTACTTATTTTCTTTACCTTAACATGGGATAATAGTTGGTAACTCTCAAGGGTTCTTTTGGTTATTATCTAACATTTGATTCTCATAGAAATTTCTGTCTGGAAACCTTTCAATTACAGAATCTGTTTTTTGTTGTGCCAGCTGTTACACCTGGTCTATATGAAAATGTCTTTTGGGTTATGGGGTTTATCCTAAGAGTAGCGACCCTAAGATTGTCTAGATTATATATTTTTCGAAGTATAAGTTACACCCTGTGTCAAGTCGATGTTTGTAAGCTCACGGGTTTGGACTTTAGAGAACTCCAGAGTCCAAACCCCTGAGCTACCTTGTAGATTGGTTTAAATGGACTTGTGTCGTTATGGTTGCCGGTCTCCATAGTGCACATGAACAAACCAGGGAACGTTGGTTTGCATGATCATTAGAGTTAGGCTTGTAAATAATCCGAGTGTAAACCACTGCAAAAGAGTGGATAATAGTTTCTAATATTATTCTGTACAATTGCTGAATTTGCTTGGGTAAAGGAAACACGATCCTTTGACGCGTAGAGGAAACTGTTAATTTTGTTTCTTGAAGTTATTATCTTAAATGATGGAGCTATAATATCTGACCACAAAACTCGAGTACCCGAGTTACTATTGCATACACTGCGACTATTTGTGCTATCCTAGTATTGCAAAGATGCCAAAAGTTGACCAATTTTCTCAAAAAATGAAGCAAAATATTCAATAGTTTGAACGTATCCTCAGTGAAAGTTCCTCTGACCAGAACTTCCACCCCAGTAAGCTTCTTTTATTCTACTTTTACATATGTTCTCACCCAATATCTTTGATTTTTGGCATTGGCAGGGTTGATAATACCTTTGATTCATCTCAACCTACTCGTTGTATCCCTAAGTCTCTTGGACAGCATATTCCTTCAACACAAGTTTTTCCCCATTATTCCCAAGTCTGTTGAACTACTTAATGATCCAACATTTGATTCTCGTTTAAATTTCTATGATTCTGGAATGGATATTGCTGTTGTTTGGAGAGTAACCTTACAATTACAGAATCAGTTTTGTTTTGTTGAAAATGTTTTTTGGGTTATGGACTTTATCCTAACAGTAGCGACCCGTTGCATCCTTTGTCAGTTAGATGTTTCTGAGTTAATTTCACGGAAGTAAAAACCGTACTCTACCTCGTAAACTGGTTTACATGGACTTAAGTAGCTATAGTTGCCTGTTTCCAGAGTGCACATTAACAAAACAGGAGGCGTTGCTTGGTATGAGCATCACAAGTCTCCCTAGCATATCATTTTCAAAGTAAACTACCGATCTGTAAATGTGCATATGACGCGGTACTTCCACAACACAACTCCTTGATCATTAGCGGCAGGCTTGTAAATTAGCATTAGATAGTAAAGAATGCCAGAGTTCAATAGCATCGATAGCAGGCTGAAAACCAGTGCAAAAGATTGGATACTAATTAAACGACCGTCAAATACATGACAAATTGCTGTTTTTAATAGTATTTTACTATTTTGCAAGACTATGAATGATGTTTTGTGCTTGGGTATCTGACCACTGAAACACTATCCTTTAACTCGTAGAATCGACTGATACTTTTGTTTCTGTTGGGATAAAACGACAACGATGGATCGTTTTATAAATCAAGATATACCGAAAAACTATTGATTCGTATTAAACTTGTATTGTTTTTACAAAGGTTTAAAACAATCTATCATCATCTTTCTAATTACATAAGAACTGAGTATTTATACTAAATGAACAGGCACGATTAAAGGTTGTAATGGTTCGTGTAAAAGAACCGTTGTGTCTGTTCCTAAAATAACTGTCAAATAACCGCTTTTGTAACTGTCATGTTACAGCGGGTTGGGATTAGCCCGTTGGGCTAGATTCGGCCCAACATTCTCCCCTCTAATCGCAAACGCTGTGACGTAGATCTTTGAGTCCGATGAGTTGCCTCATTGTCAGAAACTTAATCTTCGGTAATGCCTTTGTGAGTATGTCAGCCTTTTGATATTCTCCACTTACGAATTCAACTTGTATGTCGTCTCTTTCAACGCATTCTCGTATGAAGTGGTATTTTGTATCAATGTGCTTGCTCCTTCCATGAAAAACAGGGTTCTTCATTAGTTGGATGGCTGATTTGTTGTCAACCATTATTGTGATCTTTTCTTCTTCTGAATGTGTAAGTCTGCTTAAGAGTCTTTTCAACCATAATGCTTGAGTTGCTGCTGCTGTTGCTGCAATGAATTCTGATTCGCAGGATGATAATGCTACAGTGGCTTGCTTTTGTGTGCTCCAGCTAATTGGTGAGTCACCATAGTAAAATATTATGCCGGTAGTTCCTTTGCCTTCTTGAGTGTTGACTCCGTAGCTACTATCGCTGAATCCTTGTATAATATTTCCTCCATTATGCTTGTAGGTGATTCCATAGTCTTTTGTTCCTTTCACATAACGTAGTACTTGCTTTACGGCTTTCATGTGTTGTTCCTTTGGTTCTTGCATGAAACGACTAAGTAATCCTACGGAATAACTTAAGTCGGGTCTTGTGTGAAGCAGATATCTTAAACATCCAATTAAGCTTCGATATTCAGTCGAATTGACCAACGTTCCTTCAGTGTTCTTTGTCAGTCTTGTTCCTGGGTCCATTGGTATAACTGTCTCGTTGCTTTCTAGCATTCCAGCTTCTTTTAAGATCTTGTTTGCGTAGGCAGTTTGTTTTATTGATATGTCACCATTGTTTTGTGTGACTTCAATTCCGAGATAGTAAGCTAATAGTCCGAGATCGCTCATTTCGAATTTTTCTTCCATTTGAGCCTTAAACTTATCTATCTCTTTCTTTGGTGTTCCAGTGATGATTAGATCGTCGACATAAACTCCTACTAATAATAGTGAATCCTTTGATGCCTTCGTGTAGATAGCTTGTTCAAGTGCACATTTCTTGAAATCTAACGACTTCAACGTGTTGTCTAATTTTATATTCCATGCACGTGGTGCTTGTCTTAATCCGTATAAGGCTTTTATAAGTCTGTAGACTTTTCCATCATTTCCTTTCTTCGTAAATCCTTCGGGTTGTGTAACATACACTTCTTCTTTTAGTTCTCCATGTAGAAAAGCAGATTTTACGTCTAAGTGATGTACTTCCCATTTTCTGTTAGCGGCGATGGCGAGTAATAGACGGATAGTTTCCATCCTTGCTACTGGTGCAAATACTTCTTCAAAGTCTATGCCATGCTCCTGTATGTATCCTTTTGCTACTAATCGAGCTTTGTGCTTGATTATGTTTCCATTAGCATCTTTCTTGGTTTTGAACACCCATTTCAAACCAATTGCTTTATGACCAGTTGGTAGATTGGTTAGTACCCATGTGTTGTTCCTATTGATGGAATCTAACTCAACCTTCATTGCTTCTATCCATTTTTGGTCGTTTGATGCTTCTTTGTAGTTCCTAGGTTCATCTTCAGCTAGCAATAATTCCTCGGTGTTTTCATATATGTCATCTAAGGTTCTGAAACCTCTTATAGGTGTATGATCAAAGTGTAAATGTGTATGGAAACCATTATTACTTTGAGCAGATGACTGAGTTATAGAGTTGGGTGTAACTTGGGAATTTATTTGAGACGATCTTGTAGATAGGGTGTGAAGTGTTTCAGAATGTGTGGGTGAGCCTGTTACTAGTGAATCGTATTCGTCATCATCATTGTTAGGAAAATCATTGTCATCTTCATTTGGTGGATTTTCTTGATCATGATGTTCGTTTTCTTCAAGATTTTCAATCCTGAAGTCTGTCCATTCTGGTTCGTCGTTGATGTGTTCAACTAAGTACTCGCTCCAGTCCCATGTTTCATCCTCTTTAAACTTCACATCTCTACTAACGCATATCTTTCGAGTTGTTGGATCAAATAGTCGATAGGCTTTTGATCCTTGTTCATTTCCTAGGTAAACCATTTTTGTACTTCTATCATCTAACTTTGTTAGATGTTGAGATGGTACCTTTGCATATGCTATGCATCCGAAAACTTTTAGGTTTTCTAGGTTTGGTTTTCTATTTTTAATTGCTTCGTATGGAGTAATGTCTTCTAGTGCTTTTGTGGGAACACTATTTAGGATGTATATGGGCGTTGTCTACAGTTCAGCCAAAAGTCCTGTGGATGTTTGGTGCTTTATCATACATCGTGTTGTGGACATAGTTGTCTATTTTGTCTTTCTACTACTCCCCCTTACCTCTTCTTTTTGTTGTGGTGAGTAAGGTGCGGTAAGTTGTCGTGCTATCCCGTTTTCTTTGCAATATTGTGTGAATTCATTTGATGTGAATTCTCCTCCACGGTCAGTTCTTAACATTCTTAATGTTGTCCTTAACTCCTTTTCTACTGTGCTCTTATATTCCTTAAAGGTATCAAAAACTTGATCTTTTGTACTTAAGAAATATACCCACATGTATCTTGAGTAATCGTCTACTAGTGGACTATGTATTTCTTTCCAGAAGGTGTTGGAGGTGTGATTGGTCCACGTAAGTTTCTCCATATACTTAATACCTAACGGTGATGTTGACCTAGTTTTTGCCTTCTTCGGAAATGGGCTCTATTTTGTTTTCCAATTAAACAAACATCACAGATTTGTTTTGTTTGCTTAATGGTAGGTATTCCACGGACTAAGTCTCTTTGAGTCATTGTTTTTAGTGACTCAAAGTTTAGGTGTCCTAATCTTGCGTGCCATAACTAGGTAGTATCCTTCAGGTTTGCTAGAAGGCAGACGGGTGTGCCTATCCTTATACTAGCTTTGTAGAGTCGGTTTCTTTGTCGCATGTCTTTTCCATGGAAGATCTTGTTATCCATGTCAAGAGTTGTAATTTGTCATTTCCATGACAATTACAAACCGATTTCGGTGAATGACCAAGGTCAATAAGTTGTCGTTGGCTAGGAATGTAATAACTTGTGATTTTATTCTTTGGCCTTTCGTTATCACATTCTAATAGATTGAACCTTTTTCCTTTAATCTCTATGTATGACACGTCTCCAAATTTTACCTTCAACTAACTTTTCATCTAGTTCCTTAAAGTGTCTCTTAATCCTGTCATATGGTTACTGTCCATTGTCCTAGTATCTATGACTTTCTTTGCTTGTCTCTTTATATCCTACACCTTCTTCGTGTAGTGAGACCTTTTGATCTTCAACTTCCTTTATTTGTTCCAAGCCTTCTAATATTGCCATTAGTAAGGTTGGTTCTAAGTCTTCCTCAACAAGGTTGGATTGTTCGTGTTTTTTCGTCTTTTGAGGGCAGTTTGGTGCTATGTGCCCAAACTTTTTACAACGGTAGCATTGAGTTTTGCTTGGGTCGTAGTTTGATTTTTTGAAGTTGTTATTGTTGAAGTTCTTTTGAGTGTTTTCTCCATCTTTCTTATCTTCTCGAAATTTCTCGTGGTTGATATTGTGTGAAAACTTGTGTTTTCCACGTCCACGTCCTCTAAAGTTCTTTCCTCGATTTTCGTGTCGTGTGAACATCAATTTTTCTTGATTGTCCACTTGTCTACCCTTCTTATGCTTAATTCTTTCTTCATAGGTCTTAAGTCTTCCTATTGCTTCTTCTAGGGTCATTTCATCTAAGTCCGAATATTGTTCAATGGATGCAACAATTTGAAGGAATTTGTCGGGTACAGCATTGAGTAATTTTCGTACTAAGGTTGGATCCTCAAATGTGTGTCCTAAACCAGCGGCTTTATTTGCTAATGTTGTTAATTTTCCGGTAAAGGAGTCGATTGTCTTGTCTTCCTTCATTTGTAACATCTCAAAGTCGGATTTGAGAGTTTGGAGTCTCGCTTGTTGGACTCGTTGTTCGCCCATGTATCTAGTTTTCAAAGCATCCCATATTGCTTTCGCGGTTTTGTGCTTTGTTATTTGAAGCAATTGTTCTTCGGGTAGGGATTGAAAAAGGAATGCGATTGCAGTTTTATCCTTTTTATTGTCGGATTTGGTTGTCTCCGATGGTTCTATCATTTCCCACAAGCCGTTTGCTTCGAGAATGATTTGCATCCGAATTGCCCATAATGAGTAATTCGTGGGTTTTAGCATAGGACATTGGAATTGGGGTGTACTGGTAGTACTTACTTCCTTTTTGGAAGTATCTCCACTTTCTTTCGTCATATCGCGAGGATATTAACAAAAATCTCTAACTGGAATTATTTTTTTGTTGACACTTAAAATGTGTCGGGGGGGGGGGGGATAAAAATAATTTCCTTTTTGGTGAGTACTCTAATTTATGCCTTATAGGCTATAAGTAAAATGGAATAAAAAATTTTTTTTATTCAAAAACTTTTCTTAGAGATTTTATATCTCAAAGAATAACCTAAGGTTAATTACTCTTTAAAAATTATTCTATATAATAAGCAGCGTTTCGCTAGGTTATTATATCTAAGTATTTATTATTTTTTATAACAAAATAGTAATAACAAATATTAACTCTTCCTTTTTTTTAAAGTTGAGTGAAAAGAAAACAATAATTTTGTTATAAAAGAAACAAATACCAAAAACTTTATATCTAAAAGTGTAAAAACTTTCTATACTAGATATAAAAGAATGAAAGTAGAAGGGTGTAAATAGGTATGTTTAAAACCTGTTGGGTAAAAGAATCCGTAGCCCTTGTTTGTGGGTTAATAAACCCGGTTGTCCTTTGCTTTGTTTATACGCGGTCTCCCTTCTTTTTTGTTGTGTGATAAAAAAAACACACAACCGACTTCTCCTTTTTTTGTGGTGAGATGTCGTGACCGGTATTCTTCTTCCTAGCCCCTCTGACTTCGATGGTGATTATATCACCGATGAAGATGGCTGTTTCCCACCCCCCTCTTCTAAACTGCGATTGTGTTTCGTAGTTTTGGTGATTTCCTTGATTTGCTTTGTGCGAAATTAGGGTTTCGCTATCAATTGGGGATCTATTGCCGGAATTAATTTGGGGCTTTCTTGTTAAATAAAATCAATTGATGATTTCACCAAGGGTTTGATTCGGTTGGATTACAAACGGTGTGTTTGTTCCCTTTCTTGATGATTTAATTTTTCTGTCCTAATTAGTTGTTTTTCGAATCTGGGTTATATCTAAAAACGTGGCCTTGTTTTTTTGATTCGAATTTCTGGGCAGAAAAAATGGTATATGATGATTCTCTCTTTGTTATCTGCCTATTGCGATCTGTACATTGTTGGGAGAAAATGACAACGATGGATTGTTTTATAAATCAAGATATACCAAAAAACTATTGATTCGTATTAAACTTGTATTGTTTTTACAAAGGTTTAAAACAATCTATCCTCATCTTTCTAATTACATAAGAACTGAGTATTTATACTAAATGAACATGCACGATTAAAGGTTGTAATGGTTCGTGTAAAAGAACCGTTGTGTCTGTTCCTAAAATAACTGTCAAATAACCGCTTTTGTAACTGTCATGTTACAGCGGGTTGGGATTAGCCCGTTGGGCTGGATTCGGCCCAACAGTTTCTTGAAGCTATTTTCTTGAATGTTAATATCTGACCACCAACTTGAGTAGGCGAGTTAATATACAGAGTATACAGTGTGACTCTTTGTGCTATCCTTTCAGTTGTGGCCCTTCTAAGACGGAAGTCGGTTCGGGTTTTGAGTTTCTCGGGTCATTTGGTTTGGGTTGAGAATTTCAAAGGTAAAACTGAACTGACTTCATAGTGAACCAAACATAACCGAAAACATGAATTAGAATTTGGTATTTTTTAGGTTTTGGAACCAAAAAACCCAAACCGCAAAACTTGTTAATATGTATTCAATTGAATTTACAGACATGTAGCCCAAAATGCATCAACCCGAGGCTATACATTTCAATTATGTTTGAAAAATGTATGAGGGTGTGTATGTATAGCGGGTAGGTGCATAGTTACGCAAGGATGTTTGTCCCATCAGGGAGGATCTAGAACTTGTTTAGTGTATGCACGTGAAAATGTTTGTCTTTTGTAGCTTTTTTATAATGAAATTCTATCTGTAATATAAGTGCATAGAGTGGTTAAAACTCCTGGATTTAAGTTTTTGTCAACCTCTGGTTTTTGGATGTTTCATGCCACTCGTGTCAAAAGGTGAGAGACATTACCACTTGGACCGGGACTCTCTTGACTGAAATTTGAGTTTAGCATGGCTAGCTCTCGTAGTTGTTGTCGTTTGATATAATCTTCAGACTCTTCCTGCAAATAAATAAACAACAATGAGGACATGCATAAGAATATTGTGTAACAAGCTAAGTTTATAATGAAGAGGTTCATAGAAAGTTTATTAGTAAACATTTGACTTTTGAGGTCAGGTTGACTACTTTTTCAGGCTCAAGATTTTCCAGAACCTTCCAGAAATTTCTATATGTTCTGGAAACTTTTGATCATATTTTTTTTCAAAAGTTAAAGCAAAAAGATGTTTGTGTTAATTTTTTGAGAAAATCATCATCAATTTTGAAGTTAAAGACGTCTATTTGACTTCAACAGTCAAAGCTCAGCAAATAGTCCACTGGTTTATACTAGTGTTCGTGCTATGATTTTTAATGTGACAAAATACTTCAGGTGGTACAATAAATAGATATTAAAGGTTTCTAAGATGTAGAAGAAGATAGAATAGTGACATTTGTCACAAGTATGACTTTTTTAAAAGTCGATGCAACTAGTAAAGAGTGAAGACAGTAATTTATAAGTAACATCCCACTGGTTTGAGAAGCTCTTCGATTATCTCCTGTGATTGCCTCAGCCTTAAATCAACAATGCTTGGTGGCAAAAATTAGCCTCGATTAAGATGTGAAGTTGCACACTTAAGGGCTCATAGCCTGGTCTTCCTCTTAGCTTGTATTCCTCGAGCTCATTGAACCTTTGGTTTGACAATATAGGAGAAACCCACAAGATTTCTATAAAAGCAAGGAAGTGCAGCTTATGACCAAAAGAAAAGAATTTTTCTTTGAATTAAAGAAATAAAATGGACGAGTCGGGTAACGGGTCAAAATAGGTTCGGTTCAAAAAAAAGTATTTTTAGCACAGGTCGGGTTAAACCAAAAACACTTTTAGTCCAAAATTCTCAATTATGAATAAAAGTTTGCTATAACTTAAGTAATAATCAAGTTTTATAAAAACCCGTAATTTTCATTAATGTAATTATTCATCTATTAAATTAGATGCACTGTATTATCCATCTATTATAGATTGGTATCAACGCCATGGTTATAGAGAACAAGGTTAAAACCTTAACTATAACTACTTTTCTTCTTCTAGCCAAGAAAGTCCTCCGTGCCACTACATATCCCGAATAGTATGTATGTAACACCTCCAAAATCAGGTAGCAGCGGAATGGTAACAATGGGGTGCTACGTCAAAGTACAACAATCAAGATATAAGAAACGACCATAAATGGACGTTTAAGACAAGATTTCATTCGATGCCATAGCAAAATATCAGAGTTTATACATTAGGTCCCATATATTTTAAAAGAGTGATAAACATTTCAAGTACATATTTAATTAAACAAAAGCTTCATAATACCCAAAAGATGACTTAAGTTTTTAACGATAATAAAAGTTGCATCGAATATAGATAAAACACAGAATCCGTCTTCATTGATAGCTGCCACGGCTCCCCTCCGATCTTCATACCTTAGGACCTGAAATTACATGCTAAAAGTCAACACAAAGGTTGAGTGAAATCATAGGTTTATCAGTAAAAAGGGTGGACCACAAGATCGAAGTAATAGTAGACTCTGAAACACATTCAGTAGTCCAAAACGTTTATTATTGCACTAAGCTCATGACACCGAAGCCTTAACTAGATTTGTGCCCCAATCAGAATATAGGATGCTTGCCAACAACCTAACACCTCTCAATGTTAAATGCACCTTGATCAAACTAGTGACCCAAGGAAAGGTGGGGATTGTCAGTCCCGATAGATCTATCCATAACACTAGCGCTCACTATAATAGCAATTGACGGTTCATGATAAATAGGGACTTCACGGCAATAAGGTAACTTAGGCATTAATAATCAGGCAGTAATCTGGATAGCATACACTTTGAAAAACACTTGTGTCCAATAGTAAAACAAGCAATGTAATTCACCCCGTAGATTTTGTAAAACAATTGTAGAAAAAGGGGGCTATGAACTCACCTTGAGTGAATGGAAATCAACAAGTATTCACGATAGAAAATGCGTCACGGAAATGACGGAATGCAACCTAATCCAATATAGGTCGTATAAGTACTAAACACTTTGATTATTTATAGGTCGTATAGCTCATCATACTATCGTTCGGGCTATCATAATTAAGAGGTCTATCATTAGCTATCAAAATTAAAAGGTCATGTATTGACGCATGAGGAGCAATGACACTTTTAAATCGTAAATCCCACAACTCGTCGATACGCCACCCCGAATAGCCTCATTATGAAACACCCCTAGTAGAATATAGTACTTTATTAAACTAATAACCATATATAATTCTATATACTACTCACCAACAAATCGATATTTAGTGGGGAAATCATATTTATAAAATGAACGATTATTAAGTATACTTTAGTAAAACTTGTCGTAACTTTTCTCGTTTTGTAGTCCGAATCTTACGTTCAGCGCCTTCCGTATTAAGACGAGTTAATCAAAATATAACATTTTCAAAATATGAGTTTTTTTCTGAAAAATAGTGATTTAAACTGTTCATAACAGTTAAAAATTTTATATATATATGATTTAGTTATCGTAAATCTCGTCAAATGTGTCATAACTTATTTCGTTTGAACACCGTTTTTAACGATTCTATCGAGTACTCTTCGTAATAAATAGTTCTAATTATTTATGATTATTTTCCACTAATAAATCCCTTATGAACAGTAAACTTTTTAATAAAAATAATTTTTATAAAAGTATTAAACTATCGAAAACTTGTAACGTCGTATCTTTTTCGTTATAAATCATTTTTTCGAATTTCATGATCATTTAGGAATCGACATGAGGTGTACTAATCTTTATAAAACATCAAAGGCTGTACCAATACACAACCAGAACATCCCTTCCCCTTAATAATAATTAGGTATTCATATATATAAACTTGTTTTATATACTTTTTCAACTTAATAAAATACCACAAGTTTTCCACAACCCTTTTTATCATATGTCATACATATTATTATGTCCATTAGTCCATGATATATTCAACCACATAACACATGAATAAGTGTACAAAATTATAATCACAAGCAAAAATATGTTTTACATGTTTAAAAACATCCTAATGGTGATTTTGCCATATAGAACCAATATATGCATAAAATGATAAATGTAAAGACATAAAGGGTTTTAGATAACCTTATGGTGATGTATGATGATGACCAACACAATCTAAACCCTTGTTTAGATTACAAACCAAAGCTTGCACAATCAAAGAAACCCTAAACCCTAATCTTCCATTTTTCTTGCTTAACACTTGTAAAGACTTAACCAAGCCTTCAAATCTTCTTAGGACATCTTAGATATATAATAAGAATGTGTGTAAATGTGTTAAATAAAATTTGGTATGGATTTGGTGTGTTTTCTTGTTGTTGCCGTGAGCTAAAGGAGGAGGGGGAGGAAAGTTTTGTGTTTTTCACCTTTAAAATGAGAAGTGTGTGTGTATGTTACTAGCTAAAGGCCTTATATACTCCAATTTCTAGTCAAAGAACATGTAGATCAAAACATGGAAGTCCTTATGGTCTTGGTTGGAAAAAGTAGGGATTATCCCATGGTTTTAAGGAATGTGTTTGTTATCTAGATATTTTCTTTGTTTTCTATCTATGAAATCGGTTGTATATATGTATGTAAGTAAGATATTGTGTAATTTTTGGGTATTGGGTATAAAAGTGGGTATTTGTTGAAGCGTAGGAAAAGTTTTTCTGCTTTCGGGTATACCTAAATGTATTATTTGCGAAATGTAAACGTTTTACGCAACCAATAAAAATAAAATATAAAAAGTTGATTATTACTTTCGTAAAAATAATATATTGCTTGCTTGATGAAAACTTTAATTCGTTTGGTGTCCGTTTAAGTTAATTTTTGATTTTTAGTTTACGCGATTTAACTTTAACTATTAAAATTAAAAGTAAACGCGTACGAGCAAAAAAAATAATTAGTGAAATATATGACGTCGTAAATGACCTGAATATATGAAATGTTACAGTCTCCTCCGGTTAGAAGAGCCTTGTCCTCAAGGCTCATGTTGCAACACCTGAATGAGGTACGATTTTAGAGAAAAGATGCGGATATTTCTTTCAAAATTGGTCTTCATGTTCCCAAGTATACTCAACTCCTTGCCGAGAGTTCCAACGAACTTTGACTAATGGCATTCTTCTTCGCTTTAGCTTTTTCACATCTCGATCCATAATCTCAATAGGCTCTTTGACAAAATGCATATTTTCATCAATCTCGATCTCATCCAAAGGCGCCTGAACATCTGGCTCAGCCAAGCATTTCTTGAGGTTCGACACATGAAATATGTCGTGGACACAGCTTAGCTCTTGGGGTAACTTCAGCCGATAAGCCAGCGGTCCAACACACTCTACTATTTTCAAACGTCCCTCATTAATAGGGTGCTAGCTTTCATTCTTACCAAATGTTCCACTCCCTTCCATGGAGATCCTTAAGTAAAACACTCGGTCTCAACTTGGATTTCAGAGGTTTACGCCTCTTATCAGCATAGCTTTTCTGGCGAACTCCTAGCCGTCTTCAATTCTTTCCCTAATTGAACAATCTTTTCTTTGTCGTTTCTTGCACAATTTTGGTCCAATAAGCTGACTTTCTCCCACTTCAGTCCATATCACGGGGGATTACATTCCGCCACGTTCAGAGCCTTGAATGTGCGCACTTAATGTTGAGTGGTAATGTTATTATAGGAAAACTCAATCAATGGAAGATGAGTATTCCAACTGCCACAAATCCATAACACAAGCTCGAAGCATATCCTTCCAGCGTTTGAATTGTTTGCTCAACTCTGGACGTCGGTCTGAGGGTGGTAAGCCGTGCTCATGTCTAGTCTCGTACCCAATGCTTTCTGAAAAGCTTGCCATAAGTGTGACGTGATTGATACCGGCACACCATGTCTTGCTACAACCTCATTGGTATAAATCTTTGCTAATTTCTCCGTCTTGTAATCTTCACGAATAGGTAAGAAGTGAGCCGAATTGGTCAATCTATCTACAACGACCCATATCATATCATGCCTACTGCTACTTTTAGGCAACTTTGTAACAAAGTCCATTGTTATCTTTTCCCATTTCCACTCAGGAATTTCTGGTTGCTGAAGTAATCCTGAGGGTTTCTGATGTTCGGCTTAATCTCAGTGCCATGTAAGACACATGCCTTAGTTACTAAGGCAACATCTCTCTTCATACCAGGCCACCAATACAAGTCTCTCAGATCATGGTACATCTTATCTGCACCCGGATGTATTGAATATCTAGAAGTATGAGCTTCATCCATGATTAGTTTCCTTACACCACCAACTGATGGAATCCAGATACGATTAAAGAAGTAAATTCCACCATCATCTCGTCGTTCAAAGTGTTTTTCTAATCCTCTTAGCCATTCAGCTGGAGCTTTGAGATCCTTGGAAGCTTCGCCCTGTGCTTCCAAAATCTTAGTCTTAAGTCCAGAATGAATAGTAATACTCATAGCACGTACTCGCCTTGGCTTGAGCCTTTCCTTTCTACTCAAGGCATCTGCCACCATGTTCGCCTTGCCCGGGGTGGTATTTGATCGACACTCGTAGTCATTGAGTGCTCGATAAACCGCCTTTGGCATATTCAAATCTTTCTAGTCACAAAGTATGTTACTGGAGACTCTTGTGGTCAGTGTAGATAACACTTTTCGTCCCATATGTCATAATGTCTCCAGATTTTAAGAGCGACACACTGCACCCAATTCCAGGTCATGGGTGGTATAATTTTTCTCATGCTTCTTCAACTGTCTTGACGCATATGCTATCACTTTGCCCCGCTGCATCAGCACGCTCCCAAAACCTTGTTTTGATGCATCACAATAGACCACAAAGTCGTCTGGTCCATCGGGGAGTGCTAACACTGGAGCATTGCATAGCTTCTCCTTCAGAATGCGGAAAGCTTCATCTTGTTCATTGCCCCACACATATGTCTTATTCTTTTGAGTCAACAGGGTGAGGGGCTTTGCAATCTTGGAGAAATTCTCAATAAATCTCCGGTAGTAACCCGCCAAGCCTAAAAATGAACGGATTTCAGTTGACGATTCAGGAGTCTTCCAGTTCTTGACAGACTCAACCTTGCTAGGATCCACGTGGATACCGTCATGGTTGACCACATGTCCTAGGAACTGAACTTCTTTCAACCAAAATTCACACTTAGAAAATTTGGCGTATAACTTCCTCATTCTTCGAGTAAGTCTATAAATTAGTCTTAAGGTGGACCTCATGTTCTTCTTCTGATTTGAGTAGATTATGATGTCGTCATATGAACTCAATATATGAATTTGTCCAAATACGATTTAGATGACGCGGTTCATTAAGTCCATGAATATTGCTGGTGCGTTCGTCAGCCCAAATGGCATGACTGTGAACTCAAAGTGCCCGTATCGAGTTCTAAACGCGGTCTTCGGTATATCTTCCTCTCGGACTCTCAACTGATGATATCCCGAGCGAAGATCTATCTTCGAGAAACAACACGCACCTTGTAATTGATCAAACAAGTCGTCAATTCTGGGGAGAGGATAGCGGTTCTTTATAGTTAACTTGTTTAATTCCCTGTAGTCAATACACATTCTCATCGCACCGTCTTTCTTCTTAACAAAAAGAACGGGTGCTCCCCATGGAGAGTGACTAGGTCGAATGAAGCCCTTTTCTTGAAGCTCTTTTAGTTGGTTCGACAACTCTAGCATCTCTGACGGAGCTAATCGGTATGGCGATTTAACAACTGGCGACGCGCCTGGAATCAGATCAATGCGGAATTCTATCTCACGCACAGGAGGTAAACCTGACAGATCATCTGGAAATACCTCAGGGAAGTCTCGGACAACCTGAATGTCATCAAGCTTCTTCTCATCAGCCTTGATACACGCAAGTGATCCAGGATCCTTTTCCGGCCTCTCGCCTTGGACTTCAAGAACTCGCGTTACGGATGAAGGACATTACAGACACTCTTTTCATATCATTCTATGACCAGCTCGGTGGTATGACAACCTGTCATGCACAATAATACATCTCGAAATTCCTTAGTCGGGTCGGGAGTAGGTCAATTTTGAACACGTGATTAAGCAAGACTAAGGTACAACCTCGTAAAATAGTGTTGGTACTAACCACCTTTCCATCTGCTAACTCTACTTCATAACTAGTATTTAAAGCAGTTGGGGCAATATCAATAAAAGGTGTAAACGCAGAAGATACAAAACTCACCAGAATCAAAGATGATACGAGCGTAGTGATCATTAAGAAGAAACGTACCCGTGACCACATTTGGATTCTGCTGCGGATTTTCAACCACCACGTAAGCTCTCGCACGAGCTCCCTCATTATGCTGGTTCCCTACCTTAGGAAACTTGTTCTTAAGATGTCCTTTCTCACCACACCCATAACACAACATTCTGCAGGAAACCAGTTGCATTGCACCTAGGAAGTTATTGCTATACAATCCTTCTCCAAATGACCAGTTCATCTTGGCAATTATAACACTTTTGGTGGGCATCGCCCACTATGGTAAAAGTTGCAACGGTTGCACTTTGGTAGATTCCCAGCATAACCTCTATTCTCCGTTGGGGCTGCAGCATAGGCCCTGGCAGTTTCCTGCCTCCTGTTTTGTTGCTGGTGATAGTTGTTGTTTCGGTTGCGGTTGTTGTTGTTGTGGTTGTTGTTGTTGTTTCTTTGGTGGTCTTCCCACTTCCTTTTATTGCTTTCACCAATTCTGGTAGCCCTACCCTGGACTGCTTGCTCAACCAGTTCACGGGCCATGTTGATGGCATCATGTAGAGTTGCAGGCTTTGAAGAAGTGATGTTTCCTTTGATTCTTTCAGGAAACCCACGAACATACTTCTCAATCTTCTTCTTTTCAGTGGGCACCAATTCAGGACACATCAAGGCCAGCTCATGGAAACGATTGTTGTATGCCTCGATGTCATCTCCTTTCAGAGTCAGAGTCCAGAGCTCTTGCTCCATCTTTTGGATTTCAGTTGCTGGGCAGTATTCCGTAGTCATCATCGTCTTGAATTCAGTCCATGGAATATGGTTAGCATTGACGAGCCCTAGAGTGTGCACGTTCCCATTCCACCATGTTAACGCAGGGACCTCGAAGTACTAGCAACTAAACATATCCTATTCTTCTTCAGCACATTTGCAAGTTTAACAATTTTTATTAACCTTTTCTAATCCACGCCTTAAACCAACAAAAAACCCTCCCGTTCCATTAATATAGTGTAAGGTTTCTCCATTCATAAAAGTCCTTGTGACGAAACAACCGTGGCACATCATAGTTCCTCCAGCATTCTCAGGGTTTCCTGTGAATTCCAGCACTTGGTTCTTGATTTAGAACCTAGACTTTCGTAATTCTGCAATAGCTTTAGCCACACGCTTTTCCACCAACCCCTTAATAGATTTCTTTTTCAATCTTCTGGGCGGCATGATTCTGTCAATAATAAAGTACAAAATCGTAAGAATTTGTAAGGAGTACATTGAGGTCGAGGTATATGATACTAACTGAGAAAATAAGAATTCTATAATAATCATGAATTAATCAGAAAATGGTATTATTTATATAATCGACGATACGAATAAATAGTAATACGCTAGAAGATAGACATAGGGATCTGAAATTTAAAACCAAGGTTTATATATAAAATTATATTTATACAACAATGATAATCAGAAGAGTAAGTAAAGATCAGGGAATGCGCGCGCGGATATCAGATCAGCGATGAAGGATTCTGTATTTTGAAAATGAAAGAAAAGAAACCTTTAAACTTTGTGGTTATAGACTAGGTTTTGAAAATGACCCAGTTCCCTATAACCTTGGCTCTTGATACCAATCTGTAACACCCCCAAAATCTGGTATGCAGCGGAATGGTAACAATGGGGTGCTACGTCAAAGTACAACAATCAAGATATAGGAAACGACCTTAAATGGACGTTTTAAGATAAGATTTCATTCGATGCCATAGCAAAATATCAGAGTTCATACATTAGGTCCCATATGTTTTAAAAGTCATAAACATTTCCACATACGTTTTTAATTAAACAAGGCTTCATAATACCAAAAGATGACTTAAGTTTTTATAGATAAAAGTTGCATTGAATTTAAATAAACACAGAATCCATCTTCATTGATATCCGTCACGGCTCCCATCCAAGCTTATACCTTAGGACCTGAAATTAAACATGCTAAAAGTCAACACAAAGGTTGAGTGAATTCATAGGTTTGTCTGTAAAAGTGTGGATCACAAGATTTAAGTAATGGTAGACTATGAAACAAATTCAGTAGTCCAAAAACATGTATTATTGCACTAAGCTCATGACCCCGAAGCCTTAACTGTCTGTCTGCCCTAAATAGGTAGGGTGTCTCTCAAAAAGCCTACGTTCTTAAAGTTAAATGCACATGGATAACTTGTCGACCATAAATTTCGGTGGGGATTGTTGTCCCGATAGATCTATCCAAACTCTAGCGCTTAATTAATAGCAAATGGAAACGGTTCATGTTATTAGGGACTTAGATGGCACAGTGATACTTAGCAATAAATAATCGGTAATAATCTGGATAGCATACAGTTTAAAACACTTGTGTCCGTAGTAAAACAAGCATGTAATTTCACCCCGTAGAGTTTATAAAACAAGTAGATAGAAATGGGGCTATGAACTCACCTTGAGTTATTGATAATCCAATACAACAGAAAACGCGTCACGGAAATGACGGAATGCAACCTAAATTAATATAGGCCGTATAAGTACTAAGTACATTGGGTAACTATTACCATATATCATTCTATATAGCTAATCACCATCTAATCGTTTTTGTGAAATCATATTTATAAAGTTAAAACGTTTAAAAAAAATAAACCTTTGGTAAAAATGACATAACTTTCACGTTTCAAGTCCGTTTCTTGCGTTTCTTATGCCCACGCTTTCGTATTAAGACGAGTTATCATAATTTGACATTTTCAAAATTTGGACCTACTGGTGAACAGTAACTTTTACTGTTCACACCAGTTTATAAATTTATTTTTATAGTTTTTGTTATCGTAAACTCGTAAACGTCGTATTTTATTCGTTATAGCTCCGTTTTTAGCGATTCTTTTGAGCACGATCTCGTAATTGAAAGTTCTATATATTTATGAGGTTTACAAAAATAAGTGTTTCTGTCATGAACAGTAACTTTTTATAAAGGTATTATTATCGTAAACTCGCGTAATTCGTAACTTCTTCGTTATTGATTGAAAAATTACGTTTCTTATCATTTTGGATATTCTTAAATTATGTAACAATCTGTGATAATTTCTAAAACTTTCTGTTTTAGAAATATTTTACAACTTGCTTTTATAAAGTTTATTTTATAACGCGTTTAATTAACGTATAACTCGTAAACTACGTATCTTTTGCGTTATTAATCCGTTTTTCGAGTTTCTTAGCTTTTTGGAATCGTCATGAGACGTACTATCTTATAAAATATAAAATGACCAGGTTATAGGTCGAATCCAATCAGAAAGTTTGGAGGTTTTTCATAAAAACATGTTTTAAACTTTATTTTGTACTTTTCTATTTAGTAAATTTCCACAAGCCTTCCAATACTCTTTATATACTATGTCATACATATACTAATGTACTTAGTCCACATTTTGTCCATAAAAGTCCATGATAACAAGATGTACAAGTCATTAACATCACATGAAAACATAAACTTTCCTTAAGTACTTTAAAACCCTACTTAACCAACATGGTACATCACTTATATATTCATTTTAACATGATATTAACAATCACATGACATATGAAAAAGTGTACAAAATGATGATCACAAGTAAAAACTCTTTTTGATATGTTTAAAAGTCCTAAATGATGATTTTGCTATAAAGAACTTATATACACATAAAATCATGATTATGAAATGAGTAGGGTCTTAGATAACCTTAGTATGATGAGGTATGATGATCAAAAAAATCCAAACCCTTGTTTAGATTATAAACCCTAGCTTTTTCAACCAAGAAAACCCTAATTATCAAAATGAAACCCTAGCTTCCTTTCTTGTTTCAATACTTGTAAAAGCCTAACCAACACTTCAAATCAACTTGAGGTATCTTAGATATGATGTGTGAGTGTATGTAAATGTTGTAGGATAAAATTTTATGGGTGGTTTGTGTTGGTGTTTTTGTGTCGTGGCCTAGCAAAGAGAGAAAGCGAAAATTGGTTTGATTTTTGGTTAAGTAATGAAGTGTATGTTATCTCATTGTATGTATGCAATATCTATATAAAAAGGGTGGTCAAAGAAAGACCAAGACTTTCAAAGGGGGGAAGTTGGTCTTGGGAACAAGAGAGGTAATAATGGGAAGTCTTGGTACATGTATAACAATAAACTAGTCCAAGTTGTGTTTATTGGTTCCTAAGAAGATGGTATCACATGAATCAAGGTAGATGGTTTTGCTAGTTCTTTACTTTTGAATTTGAAATGAAAGTATTTATTTTTGATAATGTATAAGTGTAGTTTTTATTAAAACATAATGCATAAACTTTGTAAAGTGTATGTTGTTGTCTATTTATTCGTGTAAGGTTCGGCTTCAAGTGATGAATGTGGTAAAGATTTTATAAAAAACTTTTAGGCATTAGATATTAAACATAGGTATTTGTTGAAGCGTAGAAAAGTTTTGGTGGTTCCGGGAATACCTAAACGTAATTTATCGCGAAACGTAACGTTTTACGTAACTGATAAAAATAAAATAAAATAAGTTAATTATTACATTAGTAATAATAATAAAATGATGGTTTGACGTAAATATTAATTTGTTTGATGCCCGTTTACGTTGATTGGTGATTCTTAATTTACGCGATTTAACTTAACTATTAAAATTAAAAGCGAACGTGTACGAGAAAAAAAAATTAGTGAAATATATGACGTCGTAAATGACCTGAAAATACGGAATGTTATAAGTCCTGTGACCTACCTTTTTGCAAAAACATTTTTTTTATTTTTCTTTTTGAAAAAGCTATAGAATAAGCTTAAATGAGTAACTTTAATAAAGGACTTTAGACTGAAACTTATTATTAAGCTAGGAAAAAGCTCAAGTAGAAGTGACAGTTTAATGTTTTAAGATTTTGATTTTAAGCAAAACTGTTTGAGCTTTTTAAGACTCAATAAGCAATAAGAAGCTAATAAACTAAAAACAGACCTAAAGCTAGACTCAATAAGCACTATCAACTAGAAAGAAACAAACCAAAATAAGCTGGAAACCTACAAAAGGCATAAAGACAGTTTACTCAAAACAATTTAATGGACCTTTAC
The DNA here is from genome assembly GCA_026074375.1 of Tanacetum coccineum. Taxonomy (NCBI): domain Eukaryota; kingdom Viridiplantae; phylum Streptophyta; class Magnoliopsida; order Asterales; family Asteraceae; genus Tanacetum; species Tanacetum coccineum. The sequence continues at coordinate 51,359 of BQNB010018012.1, forward strand.
CTACGTTTAAGCTAGGTTTAAAGGACTAATTAGCACTAGGCTAAAAGCTAAAAAAGCAAAAACTAGATCAAGACACTGGGACTCAATGAACACAAATAAGTGGATTTAGCAAAACCACTTAAGGGTGAAATTAGATAGAAAATATGAAATGAATATGACAGATTGACTACTTATTATTTGGCACTTTTTTAGAAGAAATGAAACTTGCAAACTATATTTCAAGACTCAAAATTATTTTGACAATATTATAAACTCAAAACAGATTTGGAATTGATGCTATGAAACTCTTTGAGCATAAAATTCACAACTCAAGTACATTTTAAAAGAATATATCCAATAAGCAATTTAAAAGATCTTTAACACTAACAGACTTGGATTTTGATTAAGCAACTTCAAAACTTTTCAAAACTGAATTTAAACTTATAAAGACTAGCATTAAAACTAAATGAGAGCTTATGAAAACTTATTAGCTTATGAGAGAAGTTGAGCAGTATTAAATCAAGTTAATTAATTGCTTGTGACCAACACCCTTTAAAAACTAGCAATTTTCATTTTTAGACCTAAACAGATTCCAGTTAAACCTTATAATATAAAACAGATGAGTTCTTATCATATTAAGTTCAAATAAGCAACACTCACAGGAAAATTAAGCACTAAATTAAGCTGAACAAAATAAGCTGATTTAAACACTTAAAAGGCAGAACAAATGAACACTTAATATAAGCTATTTTAAAAGTAAAAATCAAACATATTAAGCAAACTTAAGACTGAAATAAGCACATTAGGCAGAAATAAGCACTGATTAAGCAGATTTATAAATCTCAAATGGAAATTAAGATTAAAAATAAAAGAGAAATACCATTGTCTTTTGACTCTAAACAAGGAACTTAATTGCTCTTAAAGAGCTTATCTACAATGCTCAGCTTATGAAAATAAGTGGTACAAACCCATAATAAACCCATCCATATCTGGCTTATCCATACAAATTCAGAGCTTTTTATGACTTTGGGATGTGTAAGGTTTTGTGAGTATAGCTAGTTAGCTTTGTAAAAGCTTAACTGAGTGAGGTCAAAAGCTAAATAGGGGTTAATTAAGAGTTATTCGAGCTTACCTCGACACATTTAAACAATATTTGTATTAAATTTAAACACGAAATGTTAAAAGGATACTTGATTTTATTAATAAGAAAGGTTTACAATGCTTTAAAAGAAATTACATGAATTAAAATTACAATAAGCAGAAAATAAGCTAAATTACATACCCTAGATAGTCTAGTATGTGAGATTAAGATCTATATTTAACAGGTGAGAGAAGCTTCTAGGCTGGAGGAGCGTCCTAAATCATCCAATCGTAGACCTTCATTTATAACAAACTTCTACCAATCCATTTTGAGCCCTTGATCCTCCTCCACGTCTCATCAACCAATGAAAGACCTTGAGATTGCCAGCGTGTCAAGGAGATGTCACACTTAAGCCACGTTGGCCTCTAGAAGGAATTCGTGTGAGTGGAGTGAAGGGATTTATCCTGTGTAAATCGTTGCAGGGTGAAAAGCGAGGGAAAGAAGAAGAACAATAACTTTGACCCCCTTTTTTTATCATTTTGACTTTGGACTGGGTTATGGGATTGGGTTTTTGTTAATAGGTTTGGACAGGTTTTGATTTTGGACTTTGTGTTTATAAATGGATTAGGGGCTAAGGATTTGTATAGTATAAGAATTAATGGGCTGACCTGGCCTAATAAAATGGGTAAGGGTTGGCCCATTAAGGATGCATATGCCCTCGGCTTCGATTTCTCACGCTCTTCCAATCTCGTGCTTGGTTTTGTCCATTTTTCTTTATTTTTGTCCTTTTATTGAATATCCGTTATTTGCACAATATAATTGACAAAACATACAAATACAATATATTTTCTATTTATTTTTATCATTTAAGCTCGTTTAAATAAGGAAAGTTGATATGTGATTTAAAACACATATCAAAAATCCCTCATACTATGTATTGTCGTTGTCCTCACAGCAATGTCATATACTACTCATAGAAAACTAATAATTTAAACCCCCTTAGATATTTATCCTTCAATAAGTAGCTAAGTGTTCATCTAAGGGGATTAAGAAATTACTAGTTTAAAATGCCCCGTTTTACCATTTTTATGCAAACATTTATTATTATCATTCATCATATTTTATTATTTATTTTTAAATGAAACTTTACGGATCACGGAACAAGAAACACTAAAAGGATAAATTCATCATTATTAGTCTCGATTTATTCACCGTCCCAAAATAGCTTAAAAAGAAATCATTGTTAAATTACAAGTTAAGGATGCTAACACTATCATTAATTGCAATGTGTACGCATAGCTACTTTCGCATCCCTTATTCCTAAATCCTCTAAGGGTTTTATTCTTATTATTGGTGACAAATAAATTTAAAGACCATATTTATATAAAGTAAAACCGGTTTAGACCATAATTAGTTTGAAATCCTTTCCTAAAGAGGTCGATACTGGTAAGATTAAGGTCACATTATGGTGCTAATTCTCGCATGATTTTAGGGGTTATCTTTTTATTTCATTCCAAAACAACTCAATTCGAGTCCAGAGGACGGAGGCTTTATTTTGATAACCCTGAAGTCGAAATTTGGCTTTGTTATTATTTTTTTTATTATTAGCTACATATTAAACCTCCGGTCTTTACAACAACTTGCCACATACGTATGCGAGCCGACCATGGTACAGGAGTCATATTTCGACCAGGATATCCTCGACCTTTTTGAAGGCTGTAACATCGGGAGAGAACCGACCAGATGTGGCAAAAAATATTGTCAGTCTCGGATTATATATTTCTTACTATGGGCACTTTCTTTTGATGACTGCCACATCGGCAGCGAGCGACCAGAGACAGTAAATTTTATAAGCCACAGTTCTTATTTTTAGTATTTTATTAACTCCTCCATTTAAACACTGTCACTTCGGGCCGCGTACCGACCATGATCTAGAAGTCTTATTTCGGCTTTGGTTTATTATTATTATTATTATTAGCCAAATTTCAAGTCCTGTGGTCTTTTAACTACCTAGACAACGGTAGCGAGCCGTCAGGAATCGGTAGCCTATTTCCCCACAACATTGACAAAACCTCGATGTGTACCTTTAATTCCCAGAAGGGATTCTCTACGATGTAATTTAAACTAAGGAATGCAAAAAACAAAAGTTAACTTTCTTTAGTCAACAACAATATATCGTGTATTCAAGCTGTGGAAGCAAAAACGCAAATTAACCTCTATGAGCTCTAAAGAGATCCAACTACTCCACGCTTAGCATCTAACTTATATAAAACTCTATCATTTTTCGTTCTTCGCAAATTTAAAATCTTTAATAAAAAGATCCGCGAATGCTTAGTCTAATAATCAACTTTGCATATTTAAAGTCTATTATGGAAACTTGCAAACTCTTGGCTTTTTCAAGCTAGAATTTGCGTTTTAAAGCTTCTTGTATAAAAGACTAGCAAAAGCTTAATTTTATATAGCGTTAGGAGCAAGCTAGAGCGCAACATGCTCGATCAAGTCAAAATTATTCTCAAAAAGACAAAAATTCATGTCAAAACACTTTAAAAAATTAATTTTGGTATTAAATTTTCCACCCACATTTTTTTTTTTTTTTTGCTATTTTTGGTGGTAAAACGGGGTTACCGTGAAGATAACGTATTATATGCAAGCAAAGATCAAAAAATGATAGATACCCCCCCCCCCCAACTGCACTAAACATTGTCCTCAAAAATTCACTTTTAAATGGATCTCTACGTAAATCTTACAGTTGTATATTATATTATGATAATAGATAATCGTTAATCAATAAGATCTGGATATCAAGATTCAATATATATGCATGTAAGGATCGAAGATGAAGGGTGAAAACGATGGAAAAAACCACGAGCTATAAGAGGCTTCAAAATCTTGGGCAATCCTGGACATAAAACACAAGCCACGAAACACGAGAAAGGAAGAGGCGAGCCTCCTCACATCACACTTATTAGAAAATAGAAAATGAAGATAGAAAACACGGGTTGCCTCCCATAAAAGTGCTTGTTTTGTGCGGAGTCTCTAGCTTGACTCTCCCCATTTCTTTTGATATTAGGGCAAACCTGTGGAACAGTATATCCCAAGGGACTTTCCATTCAAGATGTTTAGATAAACATGAAGCACATGAAAGTTCCATACGATGAGATTACCACCGGTTCAAGAGAAGATCATGAAAAGCGAAGATGACGGGGTCAAAAAATAGTATCCTCTAATTCCAAGGAAGAAGAAAAAGGAGAGTTCACAAGATAGGTAAGAAAAGGAAGAAAGATTTTGATAACAATTGTGAAGGAAAAATAAATCTAATTTCCTTTACAATTGTTATCATAATCTTCTTCCTTTTCGTACACTATTTGTGAACTCTCCCTTTTTCTTCTCTCCTTTGGGATGAGGATACTGTTTTTGACCCCGGCATCTTCGCTTTTCATTTTTCTTCTCTTGAAACGTTGTAATCTCATCGTAGTGGTATCTTTCTTGTGCTTCAAATGTTTATCTAAACTTCTTGAATGGTAGTCCGCATGGAGATGTTCTCTTTCCACACATGTTTCGTCCCTAATATCATGATGATATTTTACTCTTTAAATAAATTTATTTTTTTCTTTGTTTTTTTTTTTCATTTTACAATTGTTATTCATAATCTTCTTTCCTTTTCTTAACTATCTTGTGAACTCTCTTTTCTTCTCTCCTTTGGGTTTGAGGATAATATTTCTTGACCCCGGGCATCTTCGCTTTTTCATTTTTCTTCTATTGAACCGGGGGGTATTCTCATCGTTAGTGGAACCTTTCATGTGCGTCATGTTATATCTAAACATCTTGAATGAAAGTCCGGATGGAGATTTGCTCTTCCACATGTTTCGTCCCTAATATCTTGATGATTATTGGGAGAGTCATGATAGAGACTGCACAATCAAGAACTTTTGGGAGGCAACAAGTGTTTTCTTTCTGCTTTGTTAGATTTTTATTAAGTGTGATGTGAGGGAGGCGGCCTCTTTCCTTTACTCGTGTGGGATTTTTTTGGCTTGTGTTGTATGGCACAGGATGGGATATAGTGGGAAGATGGGGGGTGGTTCGGGTTTGTATTTAGGTGCAGCTTTTCTGTTTTATTCGGTTTTGGAAGGGTATTTTGGGGGGTGTCTGTTGAGTGGATGACGGGGAGGTATGTGGGTTAGGCTCTGAGTTTTGACGACATTCTATCGTATTTTTATTCTATATTATTTAAAAAAAACAATAAAATTAATTAAACTTTTTTTTACTTTCTCATATTCTTTTTCCCTTTTCTTTAAATAAAAATCCTAAAAATTTATTGCTTAAAATTGCTCTTACTATTTTTTTATTAATATTTTCCTTCACAATTGTTATCAGAATCTTTCTTCCTTTTCTTACCTATCTTGTGAACTCTCCTTTTCTTCTCTCCTTTGGGATTGAGGATACTATTTTTGACCCCGGCATCTCCGCTTTTCATTTTTCTTCTTTGAACCCTGGTGGTTTATTTTTCGTAGTTGGAACTTTCATGTGCTTCAATGTTTATCTAAACATCTTGAATAAAAGTCCGATGGAGATTTGCTCTTCCACATGTTTCGTCCCTAATATCACGATGATATAGGGAGAGTCAAGCTAGAGACTCGCACAAAAACAAGCGCTTCTCGGGAGGCAACCTGTGTTTTTTATATCCTCTTTTTCTATTTTCTAATAAGTGTGATGTGAGGAGGCTCGCCTCTTCCTTTCTCGTGTTTCGTGTTTTGTGTTTTATGTCCAGGATTGCCCGGATTTTAAAGACTCTCGTGCTCGTGGTTTTGTCCATCGTTCACTCGATCTTCAATCCTTAGCATGCTTATATATGGGAATCTGATATCCTAGATCTTATTGATTAACGTTTATCTATTAGCATAATTAATAAACGACTTTAGATTTACGTAGAGACCCTTTAAACATTGAGGACAATGTTTAGTTCTAGTATGGGGGGATCTTTCGATTTGATCTTACTTGCATTTGCCTTGTCTTTACGTAACCCCGTTTTGCCACCAAAAATACCAAAAATATGTGATTTTAAGCCAAAATTTAAAATTTTTCAAAAAAATAAAATAAGTGTTTTGTCACGAATTTTTGATTTTCCGTTGGTAAGAATAAGAATAAATTTTGACTTGATCGAGCATGTTGCGCTCTAGCTTGCCCATTAACTTATATAAATGAAAGCTTTTGCTAGTCTTTTATACAAGAAGCTTTAAAACGCGAATTCTAGCTTAAAAAAGCCAAGAGTTTGCAAGTTTCCATAATTGACTTTAAATATGCAAAGCTTGATTTTATTAGACTAAGCATTCGCGGATCTTTTTATTAAAAATTTTAAATTTGCGAAGAACGAAAAATGATAGAGTTGAATATAAGTTAGATGCTAAACGTGGAGTAGTTGGATCTCTTTAGAGCTCATAGAGGTTAATGGTGGCTTTTTGCTCCCATTAGCTTAATAAACGTTATATGATTGTTTAATAAATAAAGTTGCTTTGGTTTTTGCGATTCTTAGTTTAGATCACTTCATAGAGATTCCTTCTGGTAAACCTAAAGTACACATCGAGGTTTTGTCAGTGTTGTGGGGAAATAGGCTACCGATTCTTGACGGCTCGATACCGTTGTCTAGGTAGATAAAAGACCACATGACTTGAAATTGGGCTATAATAATAATAATAATAATAATAATAATAAACCGAAGCCGAAATAAGACTTTTGGATCATGGTCGGTTCGCGCCCGATGTGACAATCGTTTAAAGGGTGGAGGTAATATTAATAATAATAAGAACTGTGGGCTGATAAAAGTTTACTGTCTCTGGTCGGTTCGCTGCCGATGTGGCAGTCTTTAAAAGAAGGCCCATAATAAGAATAATAAATCCGAGACTGATAAAAGTTTACTGGATCATGGTCGGCTCGCATACCAATGTGACAGTTTTCAAAAAGGTCGAGGATCCCCTGGTCGAAATAAGACTCCTGGACCATGGTCGGCTCGCATACCGATGTGACAGCTGTTTAAAGGACCGAGGGGTTTAATAATGTTGCTATAATAATAATAATAAGAATAAAGCCAAATTTCGACTCCGGGGTTATCTAAATAAAGCCTCCGTCTCTGGACTCGTAGTTGAGTTGTTTCGGATGAAATAAAAAGGATAACCCCTAAATCATGCGAAATTAGAACCTTAATGTGGACCTTATTCTCACCACATCGTTTCTTTAGGAAATGATTTCAAACTAATTATGGTATAAACCGGATTTACTTTATAAAAATAAAGCCATAATTTATTTGTCACCAATAATAAGAATAAAATCCTTAGAAGACTTAGGAATAAAATCCATAATTTATTTAACAATAATTTCATTTTTAAGCTTGGTTTGGGGCAGGTGAAAAATTGAGGACGATGAATTTATCCTTTTAGTGTTTCTTGTTCCGTGATCCTTAAAGTTATGATAAATAATAATAATAATAATAAGAGTTGATATATTTATAAAAATGGTAAAACGGGGGCTTTTCAGTATTCACAATGAAGATGGAAATCCTGCTTGAGCCAGCATCAAACAAGCTCTTGGTTGGTGACTTGCGAGATTCTATATGAATCAAACTTGTGACAACTGGATATCGATTTGGTCCAGTAAATGAATTGACGGTTGATGAATTTTGATAAAAACATGACACTCTCGATGTGTTACAAAAACTCTGTAACGAGTGATACGAAGCTTGCAAGATAAATCAATAGTCTCAGCATGAGAATGTTGGCCAAAGACACAAGATCGCAAGATGGCAAAGACGATAAAGACAATGACAAAGGCTCAAAGTCAAGATAACAAAGCATGAAGGAACAAGCCTACAACAAAGAACAAAGAGAAAGACCAAGACCACATGAGCTTAACGAAAAAAGCAATCTCATTGATCTCATGAAAGAGTGTCAACAATGAACTCACTTCAGGGGAGATTGTTAGCCTCAAAATATTGAGCCGAACAGGAAGTTCGTTCATTACGTGTACGATCTTAGTCATTTAATTAGTTAATGTTGTAATAGTATAATATCGGGTATCATACTCGATAGTTAACCTAATATTGTATATGTTTCGGGTTTAATCTCAAGCAAAACCCGAGCCTGGGTCCTAGTCAAATATCCCGCACGTCACTTTAAAGTATCGGGGTATATATACCTTTTCCTCTTTGGAAAAGGTAAGCAAGAGTTCACTTTAATATATCTTTTCTCATTTTCCTTTTCTATATTCTCTCTCAACTCTCTCTCTTGTTTCTCTCTTTAAAACCTTCATTTCTTCTTCTCTTTTCTTCTTCGATTCGTGTTGTATGATATGAAATGAAGTGTTATACGGGATTCTACATCTAGAATCATCCTCCCCTCACTATAAATAGAGGGGCATTCACACAGAGATAGATATCTAGCTTTATGTAGTTTTTAGGGTAGCTTTAGCTTATTTTCTAGCTTATTTTAATGTTTTCAATGTAATTTACTTTTTAAGCTTGTAATCTCTTCATTATTAATAAAAATTGCAGTTTCATTTTAAGTTGTGTTTTGAATTGTTACTTTACTATTAAGCAATTTTGTTTACATGTATTTTGAAACCACCTAATAAGCTTTATAAGCTCTTAATCACCTAAAAAGCTAGTTCATATTCAGTTTAGCATGTTCAAAGCTAAACTGAATAAGCTTTCTCTAAAATCACTCAAAAAGTCATAATTAGCTTAATTTGGATGATAAGCCAGAAATGGATAGGCTTATTGGACTTTACCAGCTTCTTTTCAACAAGCTGGAGCTTGTAGATTAACTCTTAGAGCATTTTATGTCCTTGTTTAAGCAAAGGACTAAAGTATGTTTACTTTTCCTTATTTTTTCTTTAATTTCAATATTAGCTTATTAAACTACTTATTTATGCTTATGCTTAGCTTATTTGTGCTTATTTAGTCTAGAATTAGCTTATTACATCTAGTTTTATAGTTTAAATATGCCTTGATTTGTGTCTACATTAAAACTGTCCATTTTAGTTGTTAATGTAGCTTATTAATGTAGCTTATATTCTGGAGCTTATTTTCCCTAGATTTTTTCTTATTTGTCCTTATTAAGCTTAGTACTTAATCTGTTTTTACAAATCATGGCTTATTTTGATCTGTTTCAGCTTTAAATTAGATTTTCAGTTTTTAAAGGAGTGTTTGGGTTAAGGTTTTAAAATGGGTCAAATTAGGTGTAATCTATTTTTGGGTCTCAAATCAGTTTTAATAAGCTTTAATAAGGTCTATATGTTAGTTTTAATAAGCTTAGAGTTAGTTTTGTTAAGTTTTGAAGTTTTTATGATCAAAAGTTAAGTCTGCTAGTTTCAAAGAGTGTTCAAACAGTTTAATTGTTAATTTTTTTAGAAATTTATTTGAGGTGTGTTTTTTTGTGAGCAAAATTGTTTTCATATGCATCTATGTGCATCTGTTTTGAGTTGTTTAAACCTTTTAAGTTTTTAAGAACAAAGTCAGTCAAGTGAAGTTTGTTATTGGTCTAATCTTTAAGGTCTAAGATTGCAGATCATTAGTGCTTAGAATCTAATTAGATTTTGTTTAATTTTGATTGAATTTAGCTTATTAAGGAATGATTTCAATCTGTTTTAAGTCTTTCAGTTTGTTAGAATAGATTTTGGGTCTTAAAATTAAGCTTCAAAAGTGTCATTTTCCTTCAAAAAGCCAAAAACAAGTTGTGAGTCTGTCCTTTGCATTTGCATTTTCTAGCTTATTTTCTAAACTTATTTGATTAAATCTAGCTTAATGTGGTTATTTGAGTCTAGAACTCAACCTGTTTTAACTTTTCAGCTTATACCTAGTGCTTATTAGTTCTCTATTTAGCTTAAAAGTTTGTCAAAAAATCCTTTAAATCTGTTTTGGTGGCCACTGTCTTAATGATTTTTAGTTGTCTTTAAGCTTATGTCATTTGCTTATTTTTAGTCCTTTATGCTTATTAGGTCTAGGGTCAAATCTATTTTTAGCTTATTAGCTTTCTAGTTGCTTATTGAGTCAAAAAGTCCAAATAGTTTTAGCTTGTTATGTCAAAATCTTAAAAACCAAAATTGTCACTTTTAATTGCTTTTTCTAGCTTATTGATAAGCTCTGTCCTTAAGCCCTTCATAAAAGTTACTTATTTTTACTTAGTTTTTAGCTTTTCCAAAAGAAAAAAAAATTCGAAAAGGAAGTCACAAGGTTCGAACCTGTGACCTTCCCTTCACACACACAACACCTCAATCAACTGCCCTAGGGTCTTTTTCATTAAACCTTTGCACCCTTTAATTGTTATAGTAAGTTTAGGTTTTGAGCTTAACAGTTATTCGAATTTTCCTAGCTTATTGGTATAAGATTTTTTATCCGTTTTTCTTTGCAAACCTTTAGGATAGTGTTTAGTATTTTTAGAAATTTTCTTAAAATTTTAGAATTAAGTTTAGTATTTTTAATTTAATTTTTAGTATTATTTAGTTTAAAAAATAGTTTTAATTAGTTTAAAAATTCAAAAAAATAATTTATGTGTTTTATAAAATAGTTTAATAGTTTTTAGTTTAGAAATTTGCATTTTGGGATTTTAGAGTTTTAATTTGTCATTATTAGTTAATTAGTTGGTTAACTTTAGCTTTTAATTAGTTTTAAATTGTTCTAATAGTAGTTAGATTTATAAATTGCTTTAATTTCTAGTTTAGCGTGCCTTTATGTGCTTTCCCTTTGCGTTATTAGATTTAGAATCCAAAATTCAAAATATTGATTATTCAAGCATGCGATCACGAACCGAAACAAGATTTTCAATTCATGCTTCGTCGGGATACGACATCCGGGAGATAAAATATTATTTGTCCTCCATCAATTTTTATATCAAACGGGATACTCTCTATACTATTACTTATTTGGTATTTTAGGATATCTATATATATTTTATATAGACTAAATCAACCGAATCAAATAATTTGAGTGAAGCTGTATTCACCAAACGTTTTTGATCCTCATAAATGTTTTACTTAAACTTATGAATTCACTCAACTTTATGTTGACCGTTTTAGCATGTTTTTCTCAGGTGATTAGCTTTGGATATTTTGATGTGCTATGTGGAGTCTACGTGCAATATGATACCGTTTACCAAGACTTTATTTCTCATTCATACTCGTTGTCTTCCACTACATTTTTCTTACGCTTCCGCAAATGTTAATTTCTTTTGAAACCTGTAAAACTTATCTATTTTTAAATAATGCAACGAGTTATGATTTTCAAAACGTTCATTAGTGATCGTTCTCTCGTGCCTTGTGTTCGAAATATGATGACGTCACGCTCCCGGACACGTATTCTGTCCAGGCCCCGTTTGGGGGTGTGACAGATTGGTATCAGAGCCAAGATTATAGAGAACCAGGTAGAATATCTAGGTCTGGTCTATAACCAGTATGTGATCCTTACGTGCTTTTATGTGTGCCTTATACATGTTTTTGCTATGGCATATACCTGAGAACCATTTATCCTTGAGCATGCTATGATATGGGTTTACCTCTGCCTGCATTTATCTTTCCCTGCATTTATGTTGCGTTGTGTTTATTTTTGCCGTTGAGCTCTATTTTGCTATGAGCTTATGCTTATCTTTTCTCCGCGGTTACGTTGCCTTACGTATATTTCCTTATTTACATATATGGAAGTTGTCTACATACATATATCTAAACTTTTCTAAGACATCGTGAGCGATGCAATGGTCTCGAACTTATTTTCATAACCTTATACAATATCGTTTTACACGAAACCCGTCACAGTGTTGGTTTACATGGAATTATGTGTGAATCTAAGTATTACAAGTCTTGTATGGGCGGGAATTGTAATAGGAGGATTGATATGATAATTGCTATGTTAACTCTTTCATAAATACCTTTATCTTATTTACTTTAACCGTATACTCGTCAACTATTTTGAACTCGATGTCGATCTCCCCTGATTGTTCTACTCCCCATCTCCGAAGACGAGTTTTAAACACTCGTTCCATACTCATTAGAGCACCTGTATCGTCATGTCATCCACCACCTTGAAGATTTTATGAGTACACGTGTTGCATCGGAAATTATTAAGTAGGATGATTTATAATCTCTTTATTTGAAGGGATTGGGACGCCTCTTCATTTAAATAAATAAATTGTAAATCACCGAACCATAAGTTTATCAATTCATTATTTACATAAATTGGGACGCTTCTTTATGAAAATAATAAATTATAAATGAGTGGGCTTAATGGTATCCAATATGACACGAGTATGAACTCAAACCCGATAATCACCGTAATCCGTTAAAAAAATCTAGAAACACAATCGTGTCTCACCACTCAGCAGAATCTTAAGGCCTCACTTGGAACTACCTTATCTCATTCTTAAGTTATGAATTTTGCAAATACATACTCCTACTAATCATGAATGTTTGTGGAGGTAACCGGACTTGTGCACTCTAAGTAATCGGAATTGATTCATCCTAAATAACGAATTGCAGTGCATATTCATCGACCTTATCGCATATAAGCTCTCCCTGCGAAGCTCCTCCTATTTGTTGACCTTTATTTTGGGGATGTTATTTCTCGAAATGTTATCACTCTCCGCATCCCATCACCTTTTGTTATAGTTATTGTTGCTATGTATTCTTATACTTTTGATTCGCGACTCCATATGTTTGTGCTATGACTTTCAAATGTTTAAAATGAATAACTATTTTGATGAAGATTTTTGATGATTTCGGATATATATTTGTTCTCGTTGAGAGGTTGTGAGATTTGTGAGTTGCAACAAAGATGGCGATAAGGTTAGGCTAGTATTATAGTGGTTTTAATCGATTAGTTTTGGCGTAAAAGAATTTTGGATAGTTTGGAAAATATGGCGGTGTTATGGTCAAGTCCATGGTTGATTTATAAAAATATAGTTGTTGGTCCAAGTTTTAAATGAGGGTAAACGGACGTTTAAAAAATGTTTCGAAAGGTTTATTAGGTGCCGTAAGTCTTTGAAAATATTCGTGGAGCTTCTTAATACTAAAACGAAGGTTTAGGAATTTTCAAAAAAAATGATAAGTCGTTGTCGTTGGTCGTTTCTAAATATAGCAAATTTTTATATATATATTTAGCGAGCTAAGGATTTTGGTTAGACGCTAGGGTTTTTACTAGTTCGTTTTTGGAAATATGGAAACGGTTAAATTAGGAGATGCTATTAACATCCCGAAACTAAAAACTTTTCTAAAATAGAAACTTTCTATAAATAGTAACTTTTCATAAGAACGTTGTAACATCTTCATAAACTTAATAAGTTCGTAAAAACACATTTTGTTGACTAAACTAAAGCACAAACATATGTGGTGGTCTATTTCGTTATTAAACGTTGTGTGCAACGTTTCTTTATTACTATTATTTCTCATTCTACGACGCGTCTATTTATTAGGTCGCGGTTAGAGCTGTTCGGTTATACCTTTTTTGCACCGTTTGTTTACGGTGGGTTGAGTCATGATTCATCCTCATGCTTCCTAAGTAAGTAGAATACTTGCATTCATTAGCCTCGTCCGATGTTGATCGTCGAACCTTACAGATATCAGAAACCAGAATCTGCCTTTAAACATTTAAAACCCTTATATAGACATACCCACACGACTACACTTTCTCCTTTGACGTTTCCACTATCAAGCGACTTTCTTTACAACGCGGTTATATAAATCCTAAAACTTGTAATGATATTTTTCTATAATGCCTATTCTGATGGATTAAATATCTTGGTCAAACCTAGCCAAAAATTTATGCATATCAAATGTCGAAAAAAATAGAATTTTGCTGAATAAATTTATCAACGTCATGTCTAAACTGGTTAGTAAATCTTAAATCTTTTCTTGGTCACACAATCGGTTAACACAAATTGAATCTCGGGACGGGATTCCTTTAAGGGGGAGGTAATGTCACACCCGACAATTTTCGGAATTTTAAATAACTATTTTACCCTTTGACTTTTTGGTTCCGACTTGACTTTTTGACCTTTTACGGTCACATAAAAACGATTACCGCGTAGCCGATAAATTTTTGAAACTTATTTAAATAATAAAATATAATTATTATTATTATCTCTCATTTACAAATTTACATTTCAAACTTATTTGACTTGAAAATGAGAAGATATATGTTATTCCTAAGTTGACTTATCAAAAACGACCCGCCAAAATGAGTTATTAATTATGGGGTATACTAACATTTGACAAAAAACGACATTCCGGACAACTTTTCAGTTTTACCCGAGACTCGAAAGCAAACAGAAAATGACTAAAATACACTCACAAAATTTTGAACACAACGCGTATTTAATAAGTTATTATTTAAAATTTTATTCAAAAGCGTTTATTTAAAAACGCGAACGTTCAAAATAAAGTTTCATATTTTTTTTACGGACAAAACTTACCCGCGACACCCAATGGTACCAAATAAATAATAATGATTTTAAATATATTTTATAAAAACATTTATAAAATACTAGTCGTGTAAATATTCACTTTTCATGGAAAAATCATTTTGAACGCAACGGCGTAATTTTCGTATTTTGAATCAATCGTTAACTAGTCTAAACGAGTCCCGAACCATTAATTAACAAAAGATTACACTTTTTGTCCCTGTGGAAATATTTACACCATTTACCCTCATCTTTTTGGCACTTGCCACTTTGTTTTATAACTTCTTAGTATATATAAGCAACCAACTAGGGTTTCATTCATTTCACCAAACCTTAACACACACATATCTTCCTCTCCTCCCTCTCTAACTTTCCGGCGCCGTCACCCATTTTCCGGCGAGATTCCGGCCGACCTTCGGCCAACTCTCCCCACTCTCCGCCACACCCCACCATAGATCCACTCCACATCATCACCTCCGCTGCCTCCACATCACCTTCACCATCACCACGCCACTACCGCCGCTACCTTCACCACATCATCTCTATCACGCCACCACCTCACCACCATCGACCCACCTTCGCTTCACCATCTTCACCAACCACCGCAGCCACCTCCACTGCCATCCTCGTCACCTTCAACATCACTACCGCCACCCTGTCACCATCATCACCTCGTCACTACCACGCCGCCATAGCCGCCACCACATCGGCTGCTAGACCACGACAGCCACCACCACCTTCACCTCTCTTTTTATGAGTTTGGATTGGTTATTTTTTTAAAAACCAAATGAAGTTTAGTTTTGTTAGTTTTAAACTTGTTTCATTTGTTCGATTTAGTTTTCTTTTTGGTTCTTGTGTTTCGGTTGATATACACGCCCGAATAGGGGTGTTTGTTTTTGTGGTCAACTGTCTATTAGGGGCGTTTGGTTCTATAGATAACAGCCCCATAAAGGGGTGTTTGTTTCTGCGTGTTATCACCCAAAAAGGGTGTTTGGATCGGGTTTAACACAACACTTAAGGGTGCATTTGGTTGGCTATTTTAACAGCGCATAGGGTGCGTTTGGTTCGGCAGTTAACCACCCAAACATGGGTGTTTGGTTTGCTGTTTTACAGCGATATGGATGCGTTTGGGACAACAGTCCCAATAAGGGGTGCGTTTGGTTTTGTTTCTTTTTGTTATTTGCTCAATCTCGTCTAGTTATATATATTGAAATACGCGCGCATTTTGCAACATGGTTTGATTAAAAAGTTGAAAACGTTTAATTTTATAAAAATGGGAAACGTTATATAAACGAATAGGTCATGCCGAATTTTATAAAAAATTCTATACATAGTAATTTTTTCACTTAGATTTCTATTATCTTAAAAGCCCGATAAAATGGCAAAGTTATATAGTTTTTGAGAGTATTAAATTGTAATTTCACAATAAACCTGTAGAAAACTAGAAGGGGGGTTGAATAGTTTACCGCTTTTTAATTTAATGTTTTAAAGTGTTTATAAAAATTCTAGATTCAACTTTGTGTGAATTCAACACTTGCACAATATGGACAATATACTTATCTAAACAATTAATAGGATAGTATGATGTGGAAACTAGAAGGGGGGGGGGGGTTGAATAGTTTACACGTTTGTTTTGCGTTTTAAAAGTTTACTTTCAAAAATGTATAGATTCGAGTTATATGTTCAATCAAATCACAATATGAACAAGCAATAACTATCTAAACTAAAACACGATAACAACAATAATAATGTAAAGAGATAAGGAAAGAAACAACCAAACCAAGACACCAAGATTTTATAGTGGTTCGGCTACGAAGCACCTCTTCGCCCTACTCCACTCCCTGAGTATCCGACTCGAGATTTCACTATGTCAACAAGCTCCTTTTAGGCGGAGAAAACCGTTTACACGTCGCTTACGTTATTTTTTGACACTAAGCTAAATGTCGAGTCCTAATCTTAGCTGTAGGATCGATATTCCTTTATGAAACACTGATATACTGTCAACTATGCGGAATCTAGTTGGCAGTACTTAAGAAGAACACACAATAGTTTCTCAAACGATTTCTATTATAAACCTTTTGAATCTGCCTAAATTGCAGATCCCTAATACAATACTAATAATTCTTAACTCGTGTTTTTCTATTTTTCTTAATATCTTCCTAGAGATCCTTTTATAAACATAAGGATAACCTCTAGTAGATGTACAATCCTTGTATGACATAAACACTAATCAATACTAATCATTAAACTAACTGTTACAAGATAATTACTAACATAACCATTTAAATGATAATCCTTTAAGATTCCTTTATCCACGGCAGTACTTCGATCTTTGACTGGCAGTACCTTGACTTTCTACTTAGCAGTACTTTGACCTTTTGCTTAGCAGTACGTTGACCGATTGACTTGTTTTTCCCAACAATCCTCCCCTAACTTGAATTCTACTTGCTTGACTTCAAGTTTCTTGATAGTTGGTCTTCTTTGTTCAGCATCAGTCTGTCTTGTCATTTAAGCAGTACTTGCCTTCAATCTTTTAAGCTTCATCCTTTGAGCAGTATCTTGTACACAATCTGTTTGAGTATCTTGAAATGAAACCTCTTATCTTGAACATAAACATTTCTTCAAAAATCTTTGTCTTTGCATCAAACAGATTGTTCTTCTCAGCAACATGTCTTCGCAGCAACGCAAATGGTTTTTATGAGCCTTTACCAAGTAGCCATTTACTCTTGGGCTAGTCAGTTCTTTGGTACCTAGAAAAGGTAATAATCCATGGTGAACTGAAAACCACTTCAACTCTCAGAACATGAATCATAGTGTGTTGAATACTATATGACTTTTAGTAAGTCATTATAACCATAAACGGATTTGATTAGTCTTTACCTGTAGCCGTTTGCTCAGGACTAGCCAACTCTCAATAATAAAACATTGGTGAGTTGAGGACCATATAGTTTTGAGCAAACTATTAAAGCTATCAACGGATTTGACTTCTCTTTACCAAAAAGCCGTTTGCTAAATAGAAAGATCAAAGTACTGCTAAATGAAAGATCAAAGTACTGCTAAATAGAAAGTCAAAGCACTGCCAGTCAAAGATCGAAGTACT
>BQNB010018013.1:3048-68951 GCA_026074375.1 Tanacetum coccineum
AATATTGTATTTTTATAATTTCTGTAATTAAACTGAAGTTTATTTAAGCTTTTATAGATTTTCTTGCATTAGGGGTATTTCGGTAATTTCACATTTGTTGAGATTTTTAGGTTTTACAATAGTAAACTTGATCAAACTTCCCTATCTATTTTTAGTAGTGGACGATTAAATTGAGACATTCCAAAAAGAAAACGTGGACAATAAAAATGAGACGGGGGTGTATTATATATTAAAATGTAAATAAATTTTTTATTTATACTATTAATAGTGGGGATGAGAAAAGATATGAGAAGTAGGTAGAAAACATTTGACTCCATCTTTTGTCATAAAACCCTTTCAACCTCCGCATTTTAGTATATCCCTTAATATTTGAAATAGGATTCTAAAACCAAACAGACCCTATGAATTTTTTTATTATAAAACAAAAATATAGTTGTTGCCTTTTGTGAAAAAACTAAGATAGAAAGTTGGAAAAGGCAAGTAATCAACTTTCAGATTTGGTATATTAAATCATTTCGATTTTTGCCACTACAAATTATGGAGTTAATTTAGGGGTTGGGGACAGCTTTGTAAAGTGAATCAATTCTCAATCCGCACCATATCGTACTGATACAGTACATTCATATGTGTCCTTTTTGTAATTTTGCACCTTCACTCCCAAACTTTACTTTCCTTAGCATTTATCTCTACATGTCTTTCAGTTTTACATTTTGATCCCTTCTTGGCAATTCGGGTCGGGTTCGGGTTGGCGGGTTCGGGTTAACAGGTTGGCGGGTCAGAAAACCCCAACCCGAACTTGATCCATTTAAATATTCAGGTCAGCTATGTCAACCCTAACCTGTTTAAACATAACCCGAACCTGACCTGTTTAACACGTATATATACTTGGGTTGACGGGTTAAATAAGTTACACGTGTTGAATATGTTAAACGGGTTTCGGGTTGACCCATTTAACCTGTTTTATATACAAAAGTTGACACATTACACGGGTTAAATGGGTTAAATAAGTATGTGGGTCGACTCGTTTAACCTATTTAACCCGTATGATAAAATATATATATAATTTTTAATTTAAAGAAAAAAAAATTCTTAAACGGGTTGACGGGTCGACCCGATTAATTTATTCCTAACTCGAACCTGACGTGTTTAATAAACGGGTTAGATGGGTTGACCCAAAACCGACCCGAAATCTATTTAGACTCAACCCGAACATGTTAATTTTCGTGTCGGTTTCAGGTCGGTTTTCGTGTCGGATCGGAAATTGCCAACCCTACTTCTATATTAAGTAAAGGTTCATCACTGTAAGTTTGTTACCATCATTACTCGCATTTTTTAATAATCTTTACCGAAACGTAACAAAAAGTATTCCTTCTTATAAAAATATATGAAGTTGGTAATAAATGTTTTGTTTCTTCTACCTCGGCTGTGAAAAGGACTTTGGGAATCATTGTTGTTGTTTATGTTAGCGTGATTCGAGTTTGAGTTGATCAACTAATTCATAGTCAACTTAACCTTCATCCTTAGCCACATACTCTCATGTCAAATATGTAAATTGTAGATCAGTAGATGCATCGTTATAAAGTTATTAAGAACTCATTCTATAGGAGGAGAACACACACGTACATATAAATGCTGAATTTTATTATCTTTTTTTCTTTAATAATTTGTGCAAACTAATATTTTAAGCTTAGTCATGCACTAATGTTTGACTTTGCATTGATTTGGTTGCTTAAACCTCTTTCACGCACAAGGTTGAGGTCGCTAATGCATGAAAAACGCCCTTTTCATAAAACTTCTGCAACACTGTTTTCTTAAATCGATTTATAGGAATTATCATGATATAGTTTTATAGGGTTCATACTACAAACAAAAAACCAGTATACTAAAAGATTCACTTTGACTAGGGTAATTATGAAGTCATTTTTTCTTTAAATCTCATTTCTAGTTGTGAATCCGTTTCTGTTTATAATCTTTGGTAATACAAAAAGACTTGTCATGAGTTTAATTATTATTTTTGGAACGATAACTAACTACTTCACTATATATATGCACAGTAGATCCATCTTATATGTTTTAAGCAAGACTCGAACTCACAACGAATTGTTCGATCCACTTATGTAAACCTTTTGAGGAATATGAGTATCACTTTGTTTCATTGCATTAGTTTAGTTGCCAAGACCTCTTCAATTCATGCACAAAGTGATGATGATAGATAGATAATGCATGAAATTGCCCTTTCTATTAAACTTCTACAGTACTATTTTCTTACACCGACTTCCAAATCACCATAATATAGTTTATAACGTTCATACTGCAAACAAAGAACCAATTAATAAACTAAAAGATTCACTTTGACAAGTGTAAGATATATACGTCATATTTTCGTTAAATTTCTTTTTAAGTTGCGACTCCGTTTTTGGTCCTGCTTATGTTCTTTGGTAAAAAGGAAAACATGTTCGATCTCAACTCTTAACTAAAGAAGCTTGAACCTATTGCCTAAGTCTATAAGACTTTATGTAATGGGCACTGCAGGTGACCGAGATCACTCATGTCACATCAGCGTTAACTCAGTTTTCTTTCTTTAAAACGAACAACATGACAAAATGACTGTAATAAGGTGACAACGCCAAAAAAAACATTTCCTCACTTAAGAAGGGGGGGGGACACGTTCGACTGATGGGCCGTAAGGAGGGGGACCCGTCTGGCTAGGCGACCGACCGAATGGTCGACCACCCATTACGCCCAGTCTTAGAGCCTTCCAAAAGGGTTTGCGTAGTTGAGGTCTTTCCGCTTATCCAAACCCTTTTAAGGAACAGTATGATAATAGTATCACTTTGTTTGTTTGATGATTTACTGAATGATTACTAAAGCAAGTAATTTTAGAATTTGGTAAATTTATGTAACTCTGATGATCTGATCGGAAGCATGTGACAAGCTTATACGACTTGATGATTTTCTCAGGGATTCATTTTCAATTTGGGTATACCATATCGTTCTAGTAACACATTATCGAATGACAGTTTTAAACATTAGTTGCGTAAATATAAACGCATTACTTATAGAATCAAAATAGAGAAAAAGAAACACGAGGGTTTAAAATAGCAAAAGGCAATAAGAAGAAAAAAGTATATGAAGTACAATAGCAAAGGACTATTGATAGATTGACACTAAAAGAGACGAGATAACATGTTAAATTGTCTTTATGACATTAGGAAGGGTTGGATTCTCCCATTGGATTGGGTTGGAATCACTAAAGCATTTGCTTAATGGTCTATTTAAAGCAAAAATAGGTCCACCAATTTCAATGGAAGTGACAAAGTCAACAATTTATGACTTTAGTGGTTAAAGTTTTATGTTTAAAGTTAACATTATTATCTCTTGTTGTCGAGTTGGTGCTTTATTTATTGTGATCAATGGTGTTTAATCTTTACTATAAATATTTTTCTATAGGTATTCAATAAAGAACTTTTCTAATTTGTGACATGGTGGCATAAGTTTAAAGGATTGAATAAACACAATTATTTCTTTAAAAACTTAATTTTCATGTAAAACAATAATAAATTTGGTAAACATCATTAATTTAATAAACTATTAATATAAAATAATATGTAAATATGACAATTTCATTTTGATTAATGCATTAAAACTTGTGTCACCATTAGGGGTGTCATAAAACCGGACCCGACCTGGACCCGAACTCGAATAAAGAAAATCGAGTCGGGTTACTCGAGTTCAAAAGCTAACTCGGGTATCAGGTTCAAAATGCTTTGCAAATTCGGGTTCTGGTCAACCCGACTGACCCGAGTTAGTTTTTTTTTCTTTTATGTATTTCTTTAAGTTCACGTATTAAGTTTTCCTAATCTTTATTTAAATGAAAGCCCAAGTTAAATTGGTCTTGTAGTTGGTTAATGGTTATATGAGTACTGATATTGATTTAGTTGTATCACTACCACTGATATGGTTTGTTTACTTACTCATATGATATAATTTGTTTTATTATCCCACGGATACAATTTGTTGCTTGTTCCAAATATACATGTCTAGAATAAGCGTATCACTTAATTACAAAGTTGCAAGTTACAAGTTTTGAGCATAAGTATGTACTCACTATTTAGTGTTTATAGAAATTTATTTCACATTGATGTACATCCTGCAGTTTTATTTCAAGTAGGGATGTATTTGTGATTTTGTAAATGGAATAGACCTGAACCTGACTTGACCCGACCCGACCCGTTTGAACCAAACCCTACTAACCCGAGTTGAAATAGGGTCAGATTCGGGTATGGTACTTTTAGCATCGAACTGAATTGGACCCGACCCGTTTGACCCGAACCCGACCAACCCCGACCCGATTAACACCCCTAGTCACCATGACACAAGTTAGAAAAACCCACAAAACAAATGTCTAGACACTTTGCAAATTAACTTCCATAAGTATTTAAAAAGTGAGTTAAAGCTAAATGTCAAAAATCACTCTTTTGTTTCAAGAAACATTTCAATATTTCATCACTCAATCTGTCGTGTTTGAAATACTTTTAGTGACTACCAATTGACAAGTAGACAAGTAATAACAAGGATCTTAAAATAATATTTGCCTTTAAGTGATGTGTAAATGGAGGAATTGCAAAAATTGATTGGTTAACTTTTCCATTTTTGCTTTCCTTTATTTGTTAACTTTTCCATTTGTACAATCATCGTGGTTATGTTTTGTAAAGTAAAATTTTCCGATAATATTCAAATATCATTCAATATATCTCATGCGTCGCTTTTTCAATATAAAGTTAATACTATATCAAATTTTAGGTCTTGAATGTTAATCAGTTGATCATGGTATAAGATACCAAATTTACTCGAGGATTAATGATACATATTTAGAACATACCCAAGCTATAATTTAATTTACTTGTAATATTCCGCTTCTAAGAAATTTATTCTGTTAAGATCATGTATAAACTTTTCATGGGAGATCATATCTTTCTAATATTGTTGGACATCCAAAAGGAAAAGATATTCGAATTTTGAAGGAATGAGAAATTATTGTTTCTTAGATCTGTATAGAAGAAAGCCCATTACCTAAACTACAGAATCTATAGCCCATGTAGTTTATGGGCTTTTCGTAGCCAATTTTCAACTAAAAAGGTCCATAAATTTCATCTGTTTTCACTTTTCAGAGTCGAGGCCAATGTTTTGAAACCCGGTTCGACCCGGCTGGTTCAACCGGTTGAAAAAACAAGTCACATTAACTCGGGTTTCATATTTTCGAAACCGGGTTTCATATTTTCGAAACCCGGTTAGACCCGTCGGGTTTTGGTTTTTACATGTATTTTTACAAATAAAGCAAGTTTTTTTTTAAAATATATTTGCGACGTAATTTTATTTGTTACATGTTATATTTTTAGTAAATGGTATTTAGGCTAAATATAAGGTATATTCATGATTTATATATATCATTTATTTGTATCATTGCATATATATTTTTTTTTTATTGAAAACCGGGTTGACTCGGTGTTCGAACCGGTTGAACCGGTGACCCGATGACTCGACCGGGTCGATTAGAGACCCGGTTTTCAAAACATTGGTCGAAGCGGCTAAAGATATAAACATTCTTAAACATAACCATTTTATTAAATTGGTAAGTTCGTTTTATTAAAAATTGGAGACTAAAGATTAATTTTAGCACGCATGGTTTTCCAATCACACATAATATTTGAGTTTATTAATCAGTGCGCTTTACAATATTTCGTTGGAAAGAATAAAAGAAAAATAATTAGTGTTATAACTCGTTTGATATATTTCTGATATGATTTAACATTAATTTATAGGAATAAGTTCACGTATCACCCTACTTTTGTGAATAATTTCATATATACCAAAGTATAACCGTTGAATGCATAATGTACAAAACCAAACTCTCAGGTTTGTTTCCCCTTGCTTA
This sequence comes from Tanacetum coccineum, assembly GCA_026074375.1. NCBI lineage: Eukaryota > Viridiplantae > Streptophyta > Magnoliopsida > Asterales > Asteraceae > Tanacetum > Tanacetum coccineum. Next base: position 8,984 of record BQNB010018013.1, read on the forward strand.
GCCGGTTGGAACATTCTAGGGAAGGGGTGGTTGTCGGTTTTGAAAACTTAAGGAGGTGGAAGCTTAAAATTTGAGGACAAGTTATCAAGCTATATAAACCCCTTTTGGGAGCTCTAAACCTCATGCATAGAAACACAACCAAAACCTAATTCAGATTTTTGTTTTCCCCTCCTTCCATCCCCAAACTGACCAGACCTAAATCCCTTTTATGGGTTTGATCGCTACAACCAAGAACACAAGAACCTTAGCTCGTCTTTCCTTTTCTTATATACTTCCAATCGAACATATCATATCTTAGGGATTCGATTGGATTTGGTGATCAAGAACAAGCAACTAGTTTTCCTTGTTATACGTGAAGCAAACATTAGCATCCTAACGTACATATGTGACGTGTAGTGTGAGAAAACGTTAGAGGCGATAATTTAATCGCTTTAAAGGTTTCAAGAAGTCAAGATCAAGTAAATCAATATTAATTACATTGATTAAAGTTTAGTAAAATGATGTGTTTATTTTACTTGTTAATTCATAACATCTAACTAGATCCATCCGTTGCGTACTCGTAGTAAATAAGTTGCTAGATTATAAAATCCCAACAATGGCCTCATGAGCCAACTCGTTTGATGTTATGGGTTACACCATAAAAACGCTAGATCCGCTACGTATATATAATTAATTGTGTTATTAGAAAAACATAACAACAACAAGCATTCTTGTCATGTACAGTTAATTAAAATCTTGATCTTGATTATTATTATATGTTAATAAAGTTAAAAAGGTCTAGATCTAATTAATCAATTAATTGTAACATGGACTTTCACACTTGTTTTTTGGTTACAAGACTCACATAATCAATTAATGTTGATGCATGTGTCTCATTTGTACCCTTAGATTCGTCTAAAAGCAAGTGGGAGCCTTGTGATTTTCTAATTGGGGAAGACTCATTCTTTGTAATGAAGTTTGAGACCGCGGAATTTATGTGTTATTGCTTTATTTATTTTATCACAATATAAGAGCCTGTCTTCACCTCTACCCCTTCTGTCGTCTCTTTTATATTTATGTGTTTTTCCTTATGACTTGTTTCATATTTGCAAAAGATTTTTTAAATATTAAAACGGACTATATATTATATCAAAACTTGTTTTAATTAAATTAATGATTTTAGCAAGTTATTGAGGGTGTGAAAAATATACACTAGTGTTCCCGCTTTAACTTTCTCGAATTATTTGGTTTAATTCTGTTTGTTAAATACATATATTATTCATTGTGACATGTTATGTTTTTTGTGTAAAGAGGGTTTTTTGACATTAAAACGGACATTAAACTAATGAAATTCGATGTAATTAAATCAATATTATTGCGAGTTTACGTGTCATAAAGTCGAGTTCAGCTTATATCCGATAATAATCTCCCGCGATGAACTTGCTCGAATCTTTTGGTTTAATAAACTTTATTATAAAGATTTGTGCTATATTTTACAAACGACGAAATTGGCTTTATATAATTGACTTGCAAGGCATGACGCATAGGTGCGAGTTTGTGCAAGTTCAAGGTTTAGCTAATCAGTCTAGGGTTCAAATGTCCTTTAATTTTCTCCCGTTCCACTACAGGTTTCGACATATGTGGTAATTATTGGAAGAAGCTTGTGTTTTCAGAAACTCACAGAGTACGATATAGGGTTTGGTCATTCTATAATTCCTGTGTAAAAAGTGCACGTTAAAAATTAAAAAGTTAAAAAATTGTTTTCTTAACTTGTGTTACAAAGATGTATGGATGCTTCTTTGAACACCTTTTGACATACGTATTATAAAAACTTATGTGTATACCCTATGTGTAATTTTAGTCTATGTCGTCTAATCTAAGAACACTTGCAATTGGTTTTCACTCTTTGGGCAGACCTCGGATGAATTCCAACCCAAGGCGAATTTTCTTTATAGGTCAGATCTATGTTAATTTTACACGTTCCTACATTGGTTGACTTAATCGAGTATGCTTGGTCAAACCTTGGACCCAAGGCATAAGATGAGACGAAACATGACTTGACATTGCAGATTGTTTCTCCAATGCCAAGAGTCTCATAAAGCTAAGAGTTGCATTTTTAATGGAATTGACGCACGCCGCTTACCTCTTACCCCATTTGTTTACTAGTTGGTCAAACCTTCTATAATAAGTGGGAGTTCAAGTTGGATCTTAATCTCTTAGCAATTAATTGGTAGTTAATTTCTTTAAGAATTAATTATCAAAAATACTAATTGTTTGAACTTTATTTTTCATTGTAGATGAACAATCAAATTATAAACAGTTCGGTTTTTAGGTCTTTCTTTGATAAAGAGAAACTTTATGGTCCTAACTTTATCGATTGTTACCGTAATATGAGGATTGTCCTTACGACCGAGGATACGTTAACCTTTTTGGAGCAGCCTATACCCATTGCTCCTGTTCCTGCTCATGGACAAGTGCTTCCTCTAGATATTCTTTAAACCCACGCTCGTTGGGTTAAGACTTCTAAGGAAATTGCTTGCCTCATACTGGTCAGCATGAGTCCAGAACTTCAAAAGAGTCTGGAGCACTTTGCTGCTTGTGACATGCTTCAGGAATTGAAAACTATGTTTTCACAACAAGCCTAATAGGAACTCCTTCAGACCGTGAGAGCTTTTCACGCGTGCAAGCAAGAAGAGGGTCAATCTGTTAGCTCATATGTTCTAAAGATAAAGAGCGACATAGATAACTTGGAACGTCTTAGTCACCCAATTTCATTAAACCTTGCAGCGAGTTTGATTTTAATCTCTTTTTTAAGAAGTATGATGGATTCGTCCAAGATTACAATATGCATAGCATAGGGAAGATTGTGAATGATCTGCATGCCATGCTCAAGCTACATGAGCAGACGCTTCCTAAGAAAGATGTTGCACCTGCGCTTTATGCAATCCGAGCCGGTAGGATCCAAAAAAATAACAATAAGAATAAGAAACCGCAAAAGGCTTCTAAGGGTAAGAATCAAGGGAACGGGAAGTCTAAGCTTGCATATGCCCTCAAACCAAATATTCCCCCTCCACCTAAGAAGGATAATCCTGCAAAGGACGCGAGCTGTCATTAATGAAATAAGGTGGATCATTAGAGAGGAACTGTCCCTAGTATCTCGCTGAGTTGATGAAAATAAGAAGCAGGCTCATGGAGCTAGTCATAATAAAACTCTATTATTTTCCTAATAAATCTTGGGTTTATGACATTGGTTGTGGTACTCACATCTATAATACAACTTAGGGACTTAAGGGAAGTAAGAAGCTGAAGCCAGGAGCTTTGAATCTGTACGTGAGCAATGGTCATCGTGCATCTGTTGAAGCAATTAGAAGTTTTCATTTATGTCTCCCTAGTGGATTAGTAATTGTTTTAGACGATTGTCATTATGCTCTTTCTATTACTAAGGGATTATTTCAGTTTCTCATTTACATGACAATAGATTTGTTAATTGTTTTATGAATGGTGGAATTTCAATTTCTAAAGATAACTTGTTTTATTTTCATGCTTTTGTTTTATTTTCATGCTTTTCCTCTTGATGGTATCTATGAAAATGATTTGCATTGGGAACTGATGGAAAACAAGCTGAACCGTGTCGTATTACTCGATTGAATCAACCTAGGCATGATGTTAAAGCTGCGGATGTAGTTGAGGTTACGTCTGTTATTGATGAAGGTAGCCACTCGTGATGTAAATGCTGATGAAATTGCCATTCCAGCTGTTGTGGTTAATCATGGGGCACATATTTCTGAGGATAATTCGAGTCACCTTAATGCCACTGACTAGGTTGATGAGGGGACTGTTAACGATGCCCTACCGAAGTCGATTACACCTCTAGTTGTGAAAACAAGTTCTGGTAATACTTATGCTGCTGGTTATACTTCTGTTGATCTGAATACCGTTACTACTAGTTTGAGTAACTCTACTGCTGGATTGACTGAGTCTAATATTGTTCGGACTAACTCTACTGCCATTCCAAGTGGCATTACTTTTACACGGACTAAATCTACTTCTGGTCCGAGTGTTGCTCCAACAGGTATGCCTTATGTTGTTAACTCAGGACCTACGTCTCCCAATAAGAACGATGGTAATCAGGTTGGTAATGAAGTTCCCTCATCTTATGCTAATAAGATTAGCCCTACGTCTTTGACTAAGGCTTATTCGAAAACTCGAAGTCAATGTGCCAGATGATGCCGATTATGACATTTGGTTACCTTAGGCTTCAGTTCATGAGGTTAATGATAAAATGAAGAATTCTCTTTATGTTTACTTTATCGGAAAAAGGCTTGCATTGCCCGTTGTGGATTGGTTTGTGCGTAACAATTGGGAGAAATACGGGTTGAAGAAAGTAACTATGGTGAAAGATTTTTTCTTTATTAAGTTCTCATTTGTAGAGGGTGTTGATTCGGTGCTTCGAGATGGTCCATGGATGATTTATAAAATTCCTATCTTCCTTAAGAAATGGTCACCATCCGTAAGCCTTCTTAAAGAGGAATTGTTACGTATTTCAGTTTGGGTGAAATTTCATGATGTCCTATTGTTTGCATACATATCAGATGGTTTAAGCTTGATTCCCACGAAGATCGGTAGCCCAATGATGTTAGGCTCATATATGAATTCCATGTTTTTGGAATCACGAGGGTGAAGCAACTATGCAAGAGTTTTGATTGAAATCAATGCTTGTAATGATTTTAGCAATAATCTGGTAATGGCTGTTCCAAACCTTGAAGGAAGTGGATACACGAAAGAAACTATTCGTGTTGAATACGAGTAGGTTCCTCCTCGGGGTAGTAAGTGCTTAATATGTGGCTATTCACTAGTTGATTGTCCAAAAGCTGCTCCTAAACGAGTGATGAATGACATGGATAAAGGCAAGGGCCAGACATCCGGGGCTGATGATGAAATATTTATTGAAGGGAAAAAGAAGAATCATGTGGTAATAATGGAGGCAACAAAAACTTCAAACCAGTCTCAATGAAACCAAGAACTCATTATCGCCCTAAAGTAAAGCAATCGACTAAATGGGTGAACCCTAAGACGGCCCCTTCTATTGGTAAGAAGAATGTTTTGACATCAGGCAATGGTACTTTTTTTCCTTAGTAACTCGTTTGAGGCTTTAAATGTTGAAAATCCGGTTATTGAGGAAGTAGAAATGGGTAATAAGGCTTCTACGTCTGGTGTGCAAGAGGAAGGGCAACGATCTACCCTGCTAGTAGAAAGGATAAATGTTTTTGAAAAACATATGTTGGAGGGGAAATGTGTGTTTGTGGATGATGATGGTAAACCTCTAAAAAAGTTTGATTATTCAGGTTATCATGGTAGCGACGATGAAGTTGAATCTGTTGATAATGAAATGGTAAGCTATATGGCTTTAAAACCGCCAGGTGTTGGATATGGTAATAAGAGCTTGTTGGAAAAATAGAGGGAAACATATGTGAATGCTGACTACGACCCATACGATGATGATATGTATGAAGGTCAGGAAATTCCTGACAATATTCAATCTATATGCGATAATTTGGATATCAAGGTACGAGGTCTAAAGAAGAAATAGATTCTTGATGTTATTGAGTCATTGGTAGTCTAGTAATAATTGCACCTTCCTTATGGAAGTAGTTTGCCTATGTAACGTACTGAGATGTGGGATTCATCCACATCCATTGTACTAAATTGTTTTTGGTGTAATAAATTTATCGAGGAAACCCTTTACCAAAGAAAATGATTTGCATTATTCTAATTTAAATGATAGTTCTATTTATGCTATTAGCAATAAAAGAGCCAAGTTAAACTTGGACTCTACTCTCTTGTGGCACTGTCGTCTTGGACACATTAACAAGAAGCGTACTAAGAAGCTGCAACATGATGGACTTCTTAAATCAGCTAACAATGAGTCTTTTGATAAATGCGTCTCATGTCTATCTAAGAAGATGACACGTAAGCATTTTCTACATCAAGGGGAAAAGATCTAAGGATCTACTTGGACTAATACACACTGATGTATATGGCCCATTTAGAACTGTGTCAAGATAAGGAGCAAGTTACTTCGTTACCTTCACTAACGACTTTAGTCGTTATAGTTATGTTTACCTGCTTAAACATAAATATGAAGTCTTTGAAACTTTTAAAGTTTTCCAAAGAGAAGTACAAAATAAACTCAGAAAGACCATAAAAGCTATACATTCTGATCGTGGCGGAGAATATATAAGTCAAGAGTTTTTTGATCATCTAAAAGAGAATGGGATTGTATCCCAATGCACTCCTCCATATACACCACAACATATTGGTGTATCTAAGAGGAGAAATAGAACCTTGCTAGACATGGTTCACACCATGATGAGTTAAACTACTATACCTAAGTCCTTTTGGGATTATAAACTCGAGTGTGCTGCGCACATTCTCAAGTTGTCTTACTTAAAAGTCTGGGTTTGTGAGGCTCTTGTTAAGCGTGATACGCTTATCAAACCTATCAAACTTGAACCTAGATCTATTAAGTGTATCTTTGCAGGATACCCAAAGGAAACGATGGGTTACTCCTTCTACTACCCACCCAAGAACAAAGTTATTGTTGCTCGAAATGCAGATTATTTGAAAATAATCTTATATTACAAGAAGCAAGTGGGAGTTTAGAAGATCTTAAAGTAATTCAAGAAGAAGATACACATCCATCTTAAAACACTAGCTTACATCATGATGAGTATGAACAAGAAATTGTTGAACCTGACAGTGATGTAATTCTCGTTCATAGGTCCACAAGGACACGCCATGCTCCTAATCGAATGTATTTGTATGTTGATGCAGAGGAACATGAGTTGGAGGATCATAATGAACCCTCTAACTACAAAGTTGCATTGTCAGATCTCGAGTTTGATAAATGGCTTGATGTGATAAACGTGTAAATGCAATCCATGAAAGATAACAAAGTCTGAGACTTAGTTGATCTTCATCCTAACATTAAAACTGTTGGTAGAAAATGGCTCTTCAAGAAGAAGAATGACATGGATGGCAAGGTTCACACCTATAAAGCTTGTCTTGTAACGAAGGGCTTCATTCAAACCTGCGGGGTTTATTATAAAGAGACATTCTCTCTTGTTGCAGACATTAGAGCTATTAGGATTCTTATAGCAATATCTATGACCATGAGATTTGGAAAATGGATATCAAAACTACCTTCCTCAATGGACATTTCTTTGAAAAAGTCTAATGGTACAACCTAAAGGTTTTGTCAATCCAAAATATCCAAACCAAGTATGCAAGTTGAAACGTTCCATTTATGAACCTAAGCAAGCATAAAGGTAATGGAATAAAAGGTTTGATGGGGTGATCAAGAAGTTTGGTTTCTCTCAAAACCGTGATGATCCATGTGTATATGTAAAAAGCTAGTGGGAGTAATGTTACTTTTCTAATCTTAGATGTCGATGACATATTGTTCATGAGAAATCACGTTCCAATGTTATAAGATGTAAAATCTTATCTTGGAAAGTATTTTGCTATGAAAGACTTCGGAGAAGCAACATACATCCTTGGAATCAAGATCTACAGAGATAGACTAAGGCAGTTAATTGGTTTATGTCAAAGTGCTTACATTGAAAAAATCTTGAAAAGAGATTTAATATGGAGAATTCTAAGCGTAAAAATGTTTCAATGCAAGAAAAGCCAAGATTGAGCAAAGCTCAAGGTGCTTCAACACCTGATGAGGTAAAGTTCATGCATAGATTATGCCTTAGCTGTGAGATCTATTATGTATGCTGTTACATGCATAAGACCCGACGTTGCGTTCACTCAGAACATAATGAGCCAATTTCAACAGAATCTGGGAGAATTACATTGGACTTTCGTTAAGAACATGCTGAAGTATCTTTGGAATACTAAAGGTATGTTTCTAGTTTACGGTGGAGACATAAAACGGGAGCTCAAAGTTACTTGTTACAATGATGTTGGATATTTGACAGATGCTGACGACTCAAAGTCTCATACTGGATATGTATTCGTTTTTAACGGAGGAGCTGTTTGTCACAACCTGTAATTTCGGAATTTTAAATGACTATTATACCCTTTGACTTTTTGGTTCCGACTTGACTTTTTGACCTTTTACGGCCACATAAAAACGATTACCGCGTAACCGGTAATTTTTCGAAACGTATTTAAATAATAAATCATGCTTATTATTACATATCTCTCATTTACGAAATTATTTTTCAAACTTATTTGAAACTAAAACGAGAAGATATCTCGTAAAATTTGAAAACCGCACACGACGCGTATTGACGCGAAAATAATCAAATTATATTTAATTATCGCAATTTATTTAATAAAAATATTTAATAAAATATTTTACATTTTATTCTAAAACGTTTGTTAAAAACGCGAATGCTCAAGTTAAAGTTTATTTTTCGGACAAAGCCAACCCGGGATACCTAATAAATAGCAAAAACATTTTAAATAAGTTTTATAAAACATTTATAAAATAAGTCATGTAAATACTCATTTTTGTAGGAAAAATTATTTGAAAACCAATGGCACAACTTAAATCACCCGTTAACTAGCCAAACGAGTCCCGAACCAATATTTTACAAAAGATGACACACTTAGTCCTTCTAGAAATATTTACAACATTAACCTTGATCTATTGGGCACTTGTCATTTTGTTTTATAACTTCCTAGTATAAATAGCTTAGACATTTAGGGTTTCCTCATTATTATCATAACCCTAGCACACACACTACACTCTCCTCCCCTCAAAAATATTTTCGGCGCCTCCCCATTTTTCCGGCCAGATTCTGGCAACCCACCGCCGCCTAAAATCACCTTCTCACCCCGCTGCCACTCCACGACAACTCCATCGTCATCATCCCCACCCTGTCACCATCATCTTCAACATCACGCCACCACCCCGTCACCATCTTCACCCGACCACCATATCACCTCGCCACCAACATCACCCCATCATACCACCTCATCATCGTCATCATCTTCATCTGAACACCCTCGTCACCACCACGCCACCACCACCTTCATCATCACCGCTGCTACCACCTCCATGCCACCACCACCCCGCTGTAATCATCAACATCAAACCATGGCAGCCAACAACCACCACACCGTTACCCTCACTGCCACTACTACAGCCTCCCATCGAAACGCCACCATCGTCACCACCTTCAACATCTCCACCTCACCACCATCTCCTCCTCGTCACCATCACCATCTCGTCACCAAATCTACCGACACCACCTCCTCGCTGCCATCACCATCGAGCACCACCACTAGGGTGCGTGTGGTTTTATTAAACCCCAAACAAGGTGCGTTTGATTTTTGGCACCAAAAGGGTGCGTTTGTTTCCAGAAAGCACCAAAGATGCTTGGGTTTTTCATAGAGTAGGGTGCGTTTGGTTTTTCTCCGTCGCCAACCGAAACCAACACATTCACCTCTCTTTTTATGAGTTTGGATGGTTCTTATTTTTGTAAAAACTAATAAAAAGTTTGCGTGGTTGTGTTTGTTTTAATTTGTTTTGTTTTGATTGATTTAGTATGGTTTTTGTCCTTTTTATTTCGGCTAGTATACACGCCCGAAGGGGTGTTTGTTTCTGGGTTTTACGGCTGTAATGGAGCGTTTGGTTTGCTGATTTACAGCAGTTAAGGGTGCGTTTGATTTGTTGAATTACAATAGTTAAGGGTGCGTTTGGTTTGCTGAATCACATCAGTTAAGGGTGCATTTGGTTTGCTGATTTACAGCATATAAGGGTGCGGTTGGTTTGGTGTTTTCGTAGCTAAGCAACCCACTAAGTGGCGTTGACCTTGGTTTGTTTTTATCCGTGATCCGACGAAGTTTTTAAGGGTGAGTTTAATTCGCTTATGTTTAAATACGCGACGATGTGTTTAGTTTCATTTATTTTTGTTTCTTATACGATCTCGTTTAGTTATAAATTAAAACACGCGGATAAATTGCAACATTGATTGCTTAAGTGGGAAAAACATTGGTTTTGGTAAAAATGGAAACGTCTTATAAACGAATAGGTCATGTCAATTTTTTTTATAGATTTTCTATACTTATTAATTTGCACTATAATTCTATTATTTTAGAAACCCGATAAAAGAACGAAGTTATATAATTTTAAGATGTTATAATTGGTTATTATACGATAAATAAACGAAAAACTATACTTTTAAAAATGAGATAACTATTTTGGTTACAACCCGTCGAGGAAACGAAATACTAATTTATAAAATATTATTTTATAAATTCCCGACTAGAAAATAAAATCATAACTTTTGTAAAAGTTTTAGAAACATCGTTTACATAATTCATAACTTTGAAACGTATATTTACTTTTATGCAAGAACCCTTTATTAATTTATTTGGTGATTTCCAAAAATGTGTCGAATTATATTGTTACAATTATTTTTCTTACGTTTCTTATATAATACTTGTAAAGTATTATATATATTGCGACTTATTCTTTTGGTTGTTTGTCTTTATTATATAATTCACCATATGAATTATATAATTGTTTCTTTTTTTTCATATGTAATATATACGGAATATATTACATACCTCGCGTTTTCTTTTTGATTTATTTTATTTAACCAACCACCAAACTCTTACAACTTGAAATCCAAATCCTTTATCAACGTGTCGCGTCGATGTGCTCATCCATCGGAAAACCCCAATTCATCATCCTAAGCTAGTGGGACTTAGCCGTTAAGTTAAGATGCGTCTTCTTGGCCGAGCCGTTCTGTTTTTCGTCTATGCTGCGCTTATTATTTACATTTATGCTAATTATTCTGCAACATCAAGGTGAGTTTATAGCCCCACGTTTTACTTGTTTTATATTACCTTATAAATTTTGGGGTGAGAACATGCTCGTTTACAAACTTGTTTAATCTAATGATTTCAAACCTTTATATGTTCGCTTACAAACTTGGTTACTTGATTTATATCACGCTCTTTCTACTTATGGATTTAAGTATTTACAACTGTTTATGAATGCAATGGTTATTTCTTCATTGGACACAAGTGTTTTCAGTTATCATCTCCTGTTTCCGTGTTGCCTAAGTTTGCTTACAAACCACTATTGCCCGAACTATCATGAACCGTTAGTCACCTATGGCCAATTGGATTGGTTAAGTGAGCGCGAGAATGATAAATAATTCTAATGGGACCAATTATCACCTATCTGCTTTGGTCCACTTAACGAAGAACAAACTGATATATGACAGTGTCGATGTGCGTTTTGAGGAGGTACTTTGGTTTTTGGGACACCAGTTAAGGGTAGGAATACCTATGTGGCATGATATGATATGCCAGTTTGTTATTAGCATCGGTGTCATGAGTTATTAGCACAACATTAAAATACTTTCATTGAAGTTGGTATTTGTTAAAAATGGTCAACATGTGCATGTATGATGAAATGAAAACTTCAATATTTAACACATACGCTAGAAATATGTGGTCCACACTACTTTTGTTGAACATTCCTGATTTCTAAATGATTTTCTTAATACTGTGAGTAACGCATTATTCACTAAACGCTTTTGCATCCTTGCAAATACTTTACTTAAACCTATGAATTCACTCAACTTTATGTTGATCGTTTTTAGCATGTTTTTCTCAGGTGATTAGCTTTGGACTTCTTGACGTGCTATGTGGAGTCTACATGCAATATATAATCATCTTTCAAGACTTTATTATCATTCATACCGAATGACTTTTCAAAACTTAATTATGCTTCCGCTACATTTTACTTACGCTTCCACAAATGTTTAGTTTCTTTTGAATCATGTAAAACTTGTCTATTTTTTTAAATAAATACAACGAGTTATGGTTTTCAAAACGTCTATGAATAGTGGTCGTTCTTTATTGCTTTGTGTTCGGATTATTATGACGTCACGCCTTCAGACATGCATTCCGTCCAGGCCCCGTCTGGGGGTGTGACACTGTTGATTGAAAAAAGTGCCAAGCAAAGCATCATCGAGACATCATCTACAGAAGTTGAATATATGGTTGCTTCAGAAGTTTTTAAAGAAGTTGTCTAGATTAGGAAGTTTATTTCTGGGCTTAGTGTTGTTCCTACAAATGAAAAAATGTATTGTGATAATATAGGAGACATTACCATAGCTAATGAACCAGGAATTACTAAAGGTGCAAAGCATTAACATTCCAAAGTTCACTATCTTTGTGAAGTGACCGAATTGGGCGATATTGACTGGATAAAGTTCACATAGATGACAACGTAGCTGCTCCTTTTACTATGGTGTTGACTTTTAATAAGCATTCTAGTCATACTAAGAGTATAGGACTTCTTCGAGCTAATAGTCTCATGTAAATCTGTGTTTTTAGTATTTGGATAATTGGGATTGTATGACAGTTTTTATTTTTAATGATGAATTAATATACGAGGTATTTGTTTTCAATCATATAATAATTGTTTTCTATATTTGCATGTTTAATCCTTTAATAATTTAATTATTCTAAATATGTCCATTGTCGGTTAACAATATGAGAGTATTGTTAAATTAAAATAAATATGAGTGTTTGGTTATATTATTTGAATATAAGAATTGTTCCCGCCAAACTCATATGTTATTCACAAGGGATGCATATTTTACTTTTGGATCCTTGTCATGAGTAAGATATCGAAAATGGTTGTATTAATCATCCTTAGACTTGAGATGCAACTAAGTTTTGCATGTGTGGATATCACTTTTTGATTATAAGTCAAACGCTATCCTGAACAAGGTAGTTATAAAGACTATTTTTAGAAGTGATGTGAAGCAGCATCCACAACACTTGTAGTCAAGATACTATTGGCGCTTCTCCAGAATTAATCAAATAATTGCATGGCCATGCCCAAAGGATAAATCAAGATGATACTTGATTACATTTGGTAAATCCGAATTAATATCTATGACAAGAAACCAAATGGTTAAACTATATGGAATAAGTTATGATCTATATCCATGGTTTAATGTTATCTGAAACAAATGGATGTTAATATCAATTATAATAAACCATTATACTGAGATGTTTTTTAAAACAATAACTCAGGCATTTCTGGGAGCAATAGAGTGTTGCTAAACGATTTCCATTGTTAGTATAAATTAATGAGCTACACTAACTCCTAAGTGGAGGCTGTTTGTTTGTGGTTGTTACGTGTAATTATTTATGCGACTAGAAATATGTGAGCATATCGGGGGCACACACGAATACACAAACAATACATTTATTATGTAATGAATATATATACTTGTTATATATTTATTAATTATATAATATGTTTCACGAAATGTTTTAACGACCGTTAGTTAACCGTTAGTCGTTATTAACTAACTTAATACACGTTAAATACAAGAGAAGGACTTGAATGTACAAAAACCAAACTCTCAGGTTTGTTTCCCTTTGCTTGGCCGGTTGGAACATTCTAGGGAGGGGGTGATTGTCGGTTTTGAAAACTTAAGGAGGTGGAAGCTTAAACTTGGAGGACAAGTTATCAAGCTATATAAACCCCCTTGGGAGCTCTAAACCTCACGCATCGAAACATAACCAAAACCCTACTTCAGATTTTTGTTTTCCTCTCCTTCCATCACCAAACCGACTAGACCTTAATCCCTTTTAGGGTTTCGGTCGCAACAACCAAGAAAACCAGAACCCTAGCTCGGCTTTCCTTTTCTTCTTATACTTCCAATCGAGCGTATCCTATCTTAGGGATTCGATTGGATTTGGTGATCAAGAACAAGTAACTAGTTTTGTTTGTTATTCGTGAAGCAAACACTAGCATCTTAACAAACCTCGGTGATGTGTAGTGTGAGCAAACGTTAGATGCGATAATTTAATCGCTTTAAAGTTTTCAAGAATTTAAGATCAAGTAAATCAATATTAATTATATTGATTAAAGGTTATTAAAATGATGTGTTTATTTTACTTGTTCATTCATAACATCTAACTAGATCCATACTCGTAGTACATGTTTTACTAGATTATAAAATCCCAACAGTTTATACGTGCTTTTGTTTAAGTTATATCAGATGAGATATTGATATTAGGGTTTTGCCGCATCTTTATCTATTGTTTGGTGCATGTTTTGTTGATCGTGTGGATCTCACAAAAACCCTACAATTTCCAATTCAGAAAACTTAAACTTTTAATTTGTATTCACCTTACTCAACCGCCCACAAGACATTTATTAAAAAATCCCTTAAAAGATTATCCGTATGCAAGTTCCTAACTGAATTTGGAGATAAAGAAATCAAAGTAGATATCCGAAATCATCATGTAGCCTTGTGGCATTTGTAACAGAAAACAAATCCTGTGGACGATATATCATTGGTATATGATATTTAAATGAAACCTAATCTTGGATAAATGTGTATACGATACGAGTAAATTCAAATGTCCGTATGTTGTACCGATTTGTGTTTGATGGTGAAGAAATGAATCATGTTTTCTACTAGTGATTATTTGACTTAGTGGTATGTACATGAGTGTGTGCGTCAATTAATAGGCTGTAACAAGCAAAAGAATCCGCGCGTTGCGGCGGGGCTAATTTTTTTTTGAATAATTTTTTTTTACGTTTTGGGGGTTTTTTTTAGGCGATGCGTTATGGCGGGGCTAATTTTTAATATTTTCTTTTTTTGTATGATTCGGGGAAAAAAATTTGCGTTGGGACGGACTAATTTTTTCCCGAATATTTTCTTTTTTTGGGACGGTTTTGTAAATTTTTTACAGGAATTTTTGTGTAAGAAAATCGTAAATAGTTAAAATGTGAGGGTCCGTTTTGTATTTTTTTTTATGTGAGGGTCCGATTTGTCTTTTTTTTACTTTATGGGCCAGATTTTTATGCTATTTTGGGTTTTTTATGGCTAATTTTTTCCCGATATTTCCTTTTTTTGTAAGAATCGGGAATATTTTTTTTGCGATGGGAGCGAGTTAATTTATTTCGCCGAATATTCTTTTTTTGGACGGTTCGGATATCTTTTTTTGGGCCGATGAATGAAAAAAAGTGATAACAATAAAACTTGACGTGTTTTTTTTGTTAATTTATTTTACTTGATATTTTTGTGTAAGAAAATCGTAAAGATGTTTAAAAGTGAGGGACCTTTTGTATTTTATTTTACTTGGCCAGATTTCAGCTTAATTTTGGCTAGTTTTTTTTTATACTGTTGGCCAGATTTTGGCCAGATTTTATGTTGAATTTAACTGCTAGTTTGTCGACAATTGTGTGATATTGCGTAAATGCTTTTAATTATATGATTATGTGTTGGGCCCACACTTTTAAAGTGTTTTGTTTTTGCTATATGAGTTATTTTTAATATAATGTGGTTGTACGTTTGTGATCAAATCGATCTTATTTTAAAAGTTATTAGGTATCGAAGATGTTTCTGAGTATGTATTTTTATTTATCTGAAAAAAACGGAACTTTTTGTAATTTTTTTTCCCCTCCTACTTTGAGCATACAAATTAAAAAAAAAACAAAACAAAATAAATTAAAAAAAAAAAACAAATCCGGGCTTGCCCAAAATGTGGAGCCCGTTAATGTGTAAAATAGTAATAATTTTTTTATATGGCTTATATGATGGACTCATGTTTAAAGTTATTTGGTTTTGCTACATGAGTTTTTTTTAATATAATGGGTTGTACTTTGTGACCATAATCGGATTATTTTTTAAAGTTATTAGGAATCAAAGGATGTTTCCGGCGGGTATTTTTTATATCTGAATAAATCATAACTTTTGTAATATTTTTTTTCCGCCTACTTTGTGCATACAAATTTAAAAAAAAAAAAAAAACCGGGCTGGCTCAAAATGGGAGTCCGTTACTGTAGCACAGTGGCCCACTGTAAAAACGACAGTGGATTTTAGGGGTGAGCATGGTTCGGTTTGGTTCGGTTTTTGTATAAAACTGAAACCGAACCGAAAAATTTTGGTTTTTGATTTCTAGAAACCATTCTTTCGTTTTGTTGTCGGTTGGGTTTTTCGTGTTGTCGTTTAATGTTTCGGTTTGTTTTGTTTTTTCGTTTCTATATACTAATCAAGCTTATGTTTTTGAAAGTCTATTTGGAACTAAATTATAAACCAACACCTTCAACGCTTTAAAGAAACCAATTCAAAATAAAAAAACCAAAGACACACAATGAATAAATAAAAACAAATGACCATGCCAAGATCTCTTAAAAAAATTATTCTGTTTGTAATTTATGTGTAATAAAGCACACAATAGCAACATAAAAACCTAATAAAACAGTAAAAAAACTCATAGTAAGAGAACTTATTATGTTTCATAAAAAATTGCATGGCCATCATAAATAGTTGTGAAACAAAGAGTAGTTCACTCGACATGATATAGTTAATCTAGCGGAGCATATTCATCGTCCATTAGCTTCGATCACAACTTATTTTTGTTCACATGATTATAAAGGTCGGTTCGGTTTATATCGGTTTTATTTTAATGCTAAAACCAAACCGAACCAAAAACTCCGGTTTTTCCAAAATCCGAAAACCGAACCATCGATTTTTCAATCGGTTTCGGTTTTTTGGGTTTCAATTCTTCGGTTTTTTTGGGTTTAGGTTCGGTTTTTTGGTTTCATGCACACCCCTAATGGATTTGTCACATATTAGTAATTACAAATTTCGTTTGAAACATCTGTAAGATAATGTGAAATATGTGGTATACATGTGTAAAAATTGACATTTGTAAATGAAAACTAATCATGCTTTCTACTACTTTAATCACCCATGGACCGGCCAATAGATAAACCGCGATTGGAACATATTAAGAGATTGCAGCATACAATTTGTTTAACGAAATGAAAATACAAATGATAATACTTTTAGAACAACTGAAAACTATTTCTGTCTTGATATAAATAGTTTGAACCAAGATTTTGTGTATGCTATTTAAAAATCAATCTATCGTCACGTACCAACTATTTTTTCTCCACTAACATCAATCTCTAGAGTCATGCCCTACGTTTCATATTAAAAATTAGTAGGTAATACGTGTTGAAAATAAAGCCCTAAACCAACAAAAGAGTACCCACCCAGCCCATCAATATCAATATCAACAAGCTACCGCCTACCGACTCATTTAAAGCGTATGTTACAGGGGTACAGAGAACATATAAAATGAAACTTTCTTGATCAAAGAAGTTGCTGATATAACCTGAATTATATTTCTATACATGTTACAATATTTGATGCAGTACCTCAATTCTGTATATTAACTTACTCCGTGCAATATACTAATCACACGACACAACTTTATGATACCAAAGAATGATTTGTGATAAAAACCTCAAAATTATCAAGTTTATACATTCCTATATATTTTGATCCAATTTTAACTTAGCTTTCCCTAGTCACCCCTAACATTAATCACCTAATTGTAAGAGCTTGATGACAACCTGTGTATTTATATACACTTTCTACACGACCTCTAAACTAAAGACTCGGAGCAATATCTATAATTCTATAAAGATCTAATACTGACCTAAAACGAAGACAAATTGAGAAAGCATCCTACGCGTTCTTATTAGCTTTAGCTAGATCAAATCGTATCCATTGCTTGAGATCTTTACGAGCTAGAATATGCAATGTATTCAATTGATGTGTGATTTTCCCGGTCTTCCACGTTTTGATCGAGCTTACTTGTGAGCCTCTTGCTTGCAAGCCCTCATTCCCAAGACACCATTCTCTTTTTGAAGTTTCCCCAGAATCTCATCTCTACCTCTCTCGCTAGTGGAGAGAAAATGGATTAAACCTATCGATGACTTTGCTTGAGAAAGATGAGGGGCTAATACAAGTAGCCAATGTCAACAAGTGGTTCTATAACTTCCCCAACCACATTATCATAGGAACCTAACGGTGGCCTTCTATGTTCGGTTCTAGCCGATGCTGCAACTCATAAAAATTATGAAGGCAAACCAAAAGCGATAATAATGACTGTGAGCTAGGTTATATGTATAATCCTTCATGACTTTTCACAGCGGATGAAGAAAATATTTATCATAGATTGTGTAACACACCAAATGAAGCCCTTGATAGTGTGGTAATTTTATGGCAATAAAACATCAGTTTTGAGACCCTAAAACAAAAATAATTTGTTTCATTTCTATATATATACACACAGACACACATATATACACAAGACCTAAAATATATTCTGATGACTTGAAAGCAATTAGCAACTTTTTCCTTTAGCCATTCATGCAAACTAACTATTTTTAGAATGATTCTTTTCTAATACGGAGTAGATTTCAAGTACGGCAGATTGCTTTAAAACCCTGTCCGTAATTAAAATTTTATTGCAATACCATTTTTTGAGCATCTTATATTTCACAATTTTGATTGCGACATTTTTTTTGGTAAAAGGTTCCATGTGAATAAATTACTCCAAAACACGTTTAACTACAAAAGATGTGAATGAACTTCCATATCTCAGCCAATTACGTAGGCACTAAAGCTAATATAACAAGACATAGTTACTTCTATAAAGAAGGAAACAACGTTACATTTGACTCAACAAAACACTAAACATAACCTGCTACTTACGTTGACCACGAAGCTTGATTTTCAAAGCGTCACAAAAAACCATTTGTTCTTCGGTCAAATCATAAGCATTGTATTCATTATCATCATATGGATCATCATCTAATGTTTCCTCTCAACGTTCATACATGCTCTTGTTCTCAATTTCACTTTCTCTTTTCGTTCTCCAGTTTTGTCATATATCCTCCACATCACTCTCACTGTATTCGTTAGCCTGCACACTCGACTTCCCTGCCTTATTATCATTACTACTACTATTAACCATCAATTCTACAATAGGGGCCATGTTTGGAGTCGAACTCGCCTAAAAAATAGCCTTTTTAGCATTTCCCCAATTTACTTTAAAACTTCATCATTAGCAACCACGTTGAGAGCATCAAAAGGATTCGATGTACCAACCTTATTAATAGTCACTTATGCATTCTTCTTCGTACCACTTGTACTAGCCTCATTCTTATTTGACACTTGTCGATACACTTGTTTAGTAGATTTATTGAATTAAAATTTCGTACCTGCATTAAGATGAAGTCCATGAAATGCCTTTTTAGAAGCATTTTGAAACTCGTCGTTAGCTTTCCCACTTTGCTTGTTAACATCAGCAACAACTTGTTCGGACAAGTCGATTTATCATGACCAACACCATACACACTCCACATCGAGGTGGGTCCCATTCATATTCCACCCTTAGCGTATGTGAAACGTCCCTGTCACCCTCCAAACACGGCACATCAATAGCCATGGTCTCCTTTAACTCTCGATCAACTCTAATATCAATTAAAGCTCTAGCATAATTCAAGCGCCCTATGATTGCATGCACATAGAGCTAGTATAAGAGTCAAGCACAATAGGATTACCTAGTCTAGTATCCGTAGTACTCAATCCATCTTCCGTAAAAGAAACAATAGGAATATCATGGATTATAACCCAAACGGGAATCAATCACAAATTCTCTTTCAATAAACTAGCATTCGGTGTCCACTTCTTCAGGATAATAGGAATAGAAAGAATGAACAAAGGACCATTGTCTAGTACCCCGTTCATTCCACGAGCCGAAGAAAAATTAAAAAAGAATAGGCCATTTGCGTTCATCATGGCACGCACAATACCATATATCTTCCATGCATTTCTCACATAATTCTCGACAACAAGTGACACTACTCTTTTTCCCATAAAATAAACATAGAGGATGTATTCAAACAGCGCGTGAACTTCAAAACCTAGGACAGATGGAACCAGTTCATTAGTTGGTTTGCCAGTGTCAAGTGATCTAAAATGCACCTTATGATTACATGCCTCATCACTTACCAAGCTAGCCAACGATGTATGGGTAAGTTTTAAACTCGGTTCCACCACCCCCTTTTTCACGTTATCATTCGCAAGAACATTACCGTCAGCTCTGGCCAGACTTAAAGACACTCTTCCCAAGTTTTAAATGTTCCCCGTCATCTCTTAATAACACGGGTTTACCTTCAAGCATTTGACGCTTAATAATATTACTGATCTTAGCTACCAAATCTTCCACCCTTGGACAGTTAGAACCCCCCTCCTTATACGTACCAGTCTCACTAAGTCGATCCACATTTTTCGTGTGCTTGCTACCCCCTGAATCCAGGATCCCTCGTTGCATGATTACATCAATTCAGCCACAAGAAATGACACCCATAAACCAAGACAAGTGAACCAGCAAACCATCAACCACACCTCTGAATAGTACGAAACCCTAATTGAATTAGGGTTTGATATCAATCCGCATACCCACGATGAATACAACACTTAGCTGATGCTTAACAATAAACGTAAAATTAATGAATAAAGAAGCCAATAACAGTAACCAATACGAGACTAAACAAATCGAAAATTTGATTGCGACATTATAACATTCATATATCCATTACTTCTACAATATTAGTACAACTTGATCTGGCACGCAAATTTGATTTTTTTGTTGGATCTCCAATAGATTACATAAAACATCTTTTACTAATTGATTTGAGTGATGGCTTAGCAACAAACGTAACACTCTTTCCATTATTATCTCTTAATTTTGCTTGCTAGCCATATTACAATCTGTTTTTCGAAGAAAAAAAAATCAAAAACTGTAATCTGAAACTATATGAAAATTAAACTAGCTAGAATTTGTCTTAAATGCCACCCATATTGTCAAAATATGTAAATTAGGAAATAATGTTAGGGTTACATGTGTTAAACATAAAAACATGCTAGACATTTTAAGTCCTTCAATGCTTTTAGTCCCAATGCACACTGTGTAGTGTAGTGAATTTTTTGTTATAGCTTAATTAGCTGAATCGTTTGTTGTGTAATCTTTTTCAATTTTTTGTATGTTTCTCAAGGATAACTTTAAAATTTTGTTGACGAGGCATTTTAAGTATATATTTCCTTTTTCTTTAACAATATTGAATAAGGCTGTAAACCCATTTCTACATTGAATGATTGATCGTATGTCTTATCAATCTGTGATATAAACACATACTAAATTGAACAAATATGTGAACACAAGTCCACTTTTGTGGATTTTTGTCACCTACAAATTGATTTGCAGTCGTTGCATGTTACATACATAACGTTTGTCGGCATAAAATACAAGATGATATGTTTCTAAAAAAACCCAAGTTAGTAAAATTACTTGTAATTTAACTTGTTTATATTGTAAGGATGATTTAAAGTTATTTTATTGTGTATCCCTTTGTTAAGATGTAAGTCTATCCCTTTGTTTATATTGTAAAGATGATGAATGAAGAAATGTAGCCAAGTTAACATTGTATATGGAAGTAACTTGACTTCAGTTTTTGTAAATATAAATACATGATTCGATGTTTTGTATGGTTTTAGTCTGCTTATTCTTACATTTGCTCTATGAAGTCCACAGCTCTTATTTAGCGTCTCAGAAATTGCAAGAGGTGTTATTCAATACATACGAAAACCTAGCCGGTTGATATTTACATTTCCCCTAGCCGGTTGATATTTACAACATTCATATCAGAACTAAAAAACAAATCAAACCATGTTTAGTCATTTCACAAACTCTTAGGGCACGTTTGGTAGAGAGAATTTCAGGGAAAAGAAATTAAGCAGAGAATAGAATTTCAGAGAATAGAAATCAGTAGAGAAATTGATAAATTTATATCGTTTTGGTAACACAGAGAATTGGTTAGAGAATTGTAGAAAAATTCATTTTTGTCCAATTTTTTTTTTTAAATGATTTCAATTACAAAAAATTATATTATATTTTCAAATACAATCCATTTCTTTTCGAAAAAACAAAAAAAAAACAATTATTATCCATAAAAAAGACGGAGAATTTGAATTCCACTTGGTATGGGATGGAAATCAATTTACAAAGGGACCTTTTCTTGAGAATTGACATTTCTCCGCTTTCTCAACTCTTTGACTTACCAAACAAGAGAATTCAACACAATTCCATTTCTTTGGCCTCATTTCTTTGTACCAAACATGCCCTTATATGAAAAACGTTACTTAATATTATTGTCTTTGGGAAAAAGACGCTGGCGATCCTTCCGAAAGATTATTAATATTGTCTTATCATCTAAAACACGTACCCTAATACTAAAACAAAATACGTAAATTTTTTGTCGCTGTAACTTATAATTAGGAATGCTTGCTAGTTTGTCTGAAATGACAAAACATTATCCTAACTAGGGTTGAGCATGGTTCGGTTTAGTTCGGTTTTTGTATAAAACCGAAACCGAACCGAAAAATTTCGGTTTTTGATTTTTAGAAACCATTTGGTTTCGGTTTTGTGTCGGTTTGGTTTTTCGGTTGTCGGTTTATTTTCGGTTTGGTTTTTCGGTTTTCGGTTTCAATACAAAGTATCAGCTTTGCTTTTGCAAAAGTCGATTTGGAATATACCATAAAACAACACATTTCAAAATCTTTAAGAAACTATTCCTAATAGAAAAAAACCAAAGACACAACAATGATAATAAAAAAACAAAATGGCCATATTAAAACCCTTAAAAAAATTATTAATGTGTTTTTAAAGCAACACATAACACGATAAAAAACTAATTAAACATAAAAAAATACTCATAGAGAGAACTTATTATGTTATGTAATAATTGGCTATGTACAAAGGAAGTATATGAAACAATGTTTAGTTAGTTACTCGACATGATATAGGTTATCTGCGGAGTATATCCGCGTCCCTTAGCTTCGATCACAACTTATTTTTGTTCCCATGTTTATAAAGATCGGTTAAGTTTATATCGGTTTTATTTTAATGCTAAAACCAAACCGAACCAAAAACTTCGGTTTTTCCAAAATCCGAAAATCAAACCATCGGTTTTTCAATCGGTTTCGGTTTTTTAGGTTTCGGTTCTTCTGTTTTTTTCGGTTTAGGTTCGGTTTTTCGGTTTCATGCACACCCCTAATCCTAACTCATATAGTCATATACGACATATAACGCAACCAAAATCATATATTTTATTGTCGAATTGATAAGGGTACCGGGTACGTACGTGTCTCCTTATACTTGAAAAATTATTGTTTAATTTGTTTGTTTATAACTTGTACCAAATTAAAGATTAAATAGTCAAAGAGTGTCATTTAAATATATTGTAAATTATAGCGTAGCCATGCATGTATAAAAGGGTTGAGGCATGCAATCATTCAATCATCAACTTGAGATTCTTGCCCAATATGGGGAAGCTTCACTGGGGTATTTTTATAGTGCTACTTGTAAACTTAGATACACTTATCATTTCTCTAGCTTGTCCCAACTGTGAAACACCATCTCCTCTTACTAAACCACCATACCATCCACCAATTATTGTCAAACCACCACCATCACCACCCAAAGTAACCCCACCTATCGTCAAGCCGCCACCAAAATCCTCACCGCCGTATGTTCCAAAACCACCATACGTGCATCCACCCATAGTTAAACCACCTTATGTTCCCAAGCCACCATACGTGCATCCGCCAATTGTCAAGCCACCAACTGTTAAACCACCTTTTGTACATCCTCCGATTGTCAAGCCACCGGTTGTTAAACCACCATATGTACATCCACCAATTGTCAAGCCACCAATTGTTAAACCACCTTTCGGACATCCACCATCACCACCCAAAGTAACCCCACCTGTCATCAAGCCGCCTCCAAAATCATCACCGCCGTATGTTCCAAAACCGCCACCTACCACTACTCCTCGGACTCCACCTTATGTTCCTCAGCCACCATACGTACATCCACCAATTGTCAAGCCGCCAATTGTTGAACCACCTTTCGTACATCCACTATTGTTTTAAACCTCCCTTTTGAACATTCCACAATTGTCAAACCACTTTCGTACATCCCCTTTCGTAAAATCCACTCTCTTATGGCACAAACCCTTCTATTGTTCCACCATTGGTAACGCCACCTATATTATTTCCACCTGTTCATCCCATACCACCAGTTTATCCACACTACGGATCACCACCACCACCACCAATAGTCACAAAACCACCGCCAACTCCACCAGTAGTCACAAAACCACCACCAACTCCTCCAGTAGTCACAAAACCACCACCAACTCCTCCAGTAGTTACAAAACCACCACCTCATCCACCAATACCACATTATCCACCTACGCCGACTATAAAGCCCCCACCGGTTGAAAAGCCATGCCCACCACCACCACCACCTATTGAAAAACCATGCCCACCACCATACAATATCAATGCAAGAAAGAACTTGAAGTGAAAAATTTGTAACTGAGAATAAAGTGTTTGATTGTCTCTTTCATAGTTACATATGTATGCTATTAATAACTAAGATTTCCTATACCAAGGAAATTTCGAAACCTATTAATACCTCATATCTTAATGCTTGTTACAAAGTTTTATATCTTGGTTTTGTTTGAAATTATTAGCAATTATTTCTTAATTTGGTCAATTATATTACAATGTTTGAGGATGAATCATAAGTTCTTTTTTTAGAAAGGCAATGAATCATAAGATTTATGAGAATATGCAAATTGCTTACTAGCATTCTTAATCTTGTAAACAAAACATATATCATGCAAGACAATAGCTATCAATATTTACGATAGATAACTATAACCAACGTTTTGAAAACCGGGTTTTGAATCGACCCGGTCGAGTCACCGGGTCACCGGTTCAACCGGTTGGACCGCCGGGTCAATATATATATATATATATATAATATATATTTATATTATATTTATATATATATATTATATATTATTTCAATAATTAGAAAGAAAGTATGTATATAAATCATGAAATATTTCATATATTAAGCCTAAAAACTACTCCCTCCGTCCCTAAATAAATGTCCACTATTGACTTTCAAAGTCATTCTTCTTCAACTTTGACCTTAAATTATTTTGATTGTGTTATATTATACTTGATGCAAAATATATGAATGAATTGTATTTTGAATGTATTTTCATTGGTATAATTTTCATCAAGTATTATATAACACAAACAAATAATTTAAAGTCAAAGTTAAAGAAGATTGACTTCGAAAGTCAATAGTGAACACTTATTTATGGACGGAGGGAGTATTTATTAACAAATATAACATGTAAAATTAAAATTACGTCGCAAATATATACAATTAACATGTTTTATTTATAAAAAAATACGAAAAACCGAAACCCGGCCGGGTCTCATGACCCGGGTTGACCCGGGTCACTTCAAACCCGGTCAAACCCGGCGGGTCAAACCGGGTTTCGAAAATATAAAACCCGGTTTAATTTGACCCGTTTTTTCGGCCGGAACCGATTGACCCGGCCGGGTCGAACCGGGTTTCAAAACACTGACTATAACTTGAAAACGTGTTTTATTTTAATTAACATGCTATTTCAGTCCAGTGAGAAAGAAAATAAGTCTTAAGAGAGTCAAAATCTAACTAAACAAAGGGCCCGCTAATATGTAGCAGCATGACCTATAACGTATGAAAGTAGAGGATCTTGTTGTAGCTAAACGCTACACGTAGTGGCTGCCAAAATAAATTATACTTATATATTAAAGAGCGAGATCGTATTCCCGAGGCGTGCATTCAATGCATTGCATGCAAACTGTGGGTTAAACCCGCCCCGACCCGTTAACATGCGTGTCCAGCACACACACAAAGACAGTACGTGTCACTCTCTCTCTCATTTACCTTTCTTTCTCAAACAAAAAAAACACAGATCTCCTTCTTACTCTCTCTCTAAAAACCAAAGTTTATCCACCACAACAATATACCCGTGATCTAATCTCAGGTAGATTTCAAGATTTTGATTACATTTTTTGATAAGACATTCGGTTTATAGGTGTTTTTGATTACGTATTTTTATGGGGTTGGTTTGATTTTTTCAGGTTCGTATGTTCATTAACAGGAGTAGGTACATCAGAATCTTCATCCCTATTAAACTCAACATCAGAAATCAATGGTTTGAATTTATTTTTTGGTAAACGTTATGTGTCGCTGCCTCATTTTTTTATTGTTGTTGTTGCATTTTGTTACTTTATACCAAGTGGGTTTGTTGTTGTTTTAACTAATCAGTGTATATAATCGACAGAATTGGGGATTGATTAAGTTGGAGTTGGATGGGTTTAGGTTTAATTGTGTTTAGTTTTGTGGATTTTCAATTTTACTTGCCTATTAAACCCTGATTTGAAACAACTCCAATCTGGGTGGTGTTAAATAAAGCAAATTGATATGTGTTAGTAAATACCGGAAAGGGTTACTTTGTTCGACTTTGTTGTTGTTATGTGACTATAATGTTTCTAGGAGTAATTGACTTTTACGAGTGATGTACTAAATTTCAATGGGAATCCATGCTAGGTTTGATAAAGAGCGCCGTTAAAGATCCCAGGAGGGTATACGAGACACATACCTGACGTTCCACCAAAAACAAAGAAAACTATTGTTTATAATTTATGGGTAATCATTTGATTGTTTTACTACCATTTGTGTCAATGTTACCGAGTTAATCACGTGATTTTAATATGTGGTTTTGTATGATTTTTTGTATGTCAGGATTATGAGTGCACGGTTGAATACTATGTGTTCCATTTTTGGTTCATTAGGGCAACATAAGAGTTTGCAGAAACCGCATACGAAATCCGGGTGAGTTCACGATATCCTGAACCTCAAAATAGTTGATTGTTACCGTAAATGCAAGTATTTATGCACATTGAAGACTTAATGTTTTACTTTAACATATAATGTATTTTTTTCATTTCTACTATAAACGTCCCGTATAATTCACTATTTCTATTCAATACTTGATTGCGATGACTTAAATGTTAAAAATACTTCTATTTCAGGTACTAAAAAGGATGCTTCCGTCATATTTTGAGCATATGTAATCCTTTGATAACACTTTCATCACCAAATTTTTTGGATTACATTGTGTGAAGTTGAGTGGATCTTCGCAAAATAAGGTATGGCCAAAAGTAAAATAGGAAAAAAAATGATTCTAAATGAGATTTTGTTAGCTCTTTCTCACATTTTGTATTTACGATGCAGGTGCGGTTTGTTATAATGGAAAACGTATTGTGTACTGAGGTACCTATTAACAGACGGTTCGACTTGTAAAGGATCTTCCCATAGATGAATAACGGATATATCCGAGACTGAAATTGATGCAAATACCACTCTTAAAGACCTTGATCTCAATTTTATCTTCCAATTGCAGAAGATTGGTTTCAAGAGTTTAGTAGGTAACTTATTACTTATTCTCATGCTCTATTCCTCCCATCTACCATATTTCATTTCATGGCTTGATAGTGCTAACTAGATGGTCAGGCGGGCTGGGCACCCAAAATAAACTGTCCGGATTGGGTTTATGCATCTATTATAAAAATCATATAATTTCAGTAATAACTCACTTTCTTGAGGATATACTATTTAGAATGGTTTTATGCATCAAATACATTTGAATCACTTTTAAACAACTTGGCTCATTTCTTTTTAGCTATTTTCTTGACATATTTGTTTGGCTCATATCTTGAGCTGAAGTAAACTATGTCTTTGTGTGTGTGAAATATCTTATAGTAGATTGTGTTCGATGCACGCAAGTAAATAGGGACTGCCAATTTCTTGAACAAGAGAGACTTATGGATTACAGTCTTTTAGTCGGTATTAGCCTTCGAGAAAGCAATCAGGACCTATTAGCTGATGAAGGCGATTTATCTGCACGTGGTACTCCTAAAGGTTTCTTTCTTTCTCTCTCTAATACACACAATTTCATGAGCCCTTATGACAATAAGCTTTTTTTCTCTTTTCAGGGAACACTGAAGCAGATAGCAACGATACAAGTCTTAGGGATTCTTCAACATATACAGATACCTCTTTGAATCCTACATGGTAATATACTCAAAAATCTTATTAATATCTTCCATGATCACCGTCCGTTCTAAAATATATTTCCAGCGGCATACGTAAGCAAATACTGTATTACTTTGGATCACATTGTCGACTATCAAGGTAATCAAGACTATTTTGTTGCCTCTTTAGGAATAATTTTTTTTATTAATCTGTCCCATTTTTAGTCTGAATTTCGAAGGCGTTTGCGCCATCTAATATTATCTGTTACTCTACATGTTTTCATTTTATCACAACTGATTATGTGATTCTGATAACTGAATATCATATAATCACTTTCAAAACGCTAATTTATAGTTTGACGACAATACATACTATTTGGTACGTAGGTTAGAGAATTTGTGGATGTTGTTGAGGGAGAAGAAAAGATGGTTGTGCACGGTAGACAAATGAGAAGGTGAGTGCTTAATTTGAATCCATTTTGAAACTGTTTTAGATATTGGCAGGTGAGTACTTAACTATTATTCTATTATGACCTTTAGGCAATTAGAGAGTTAATTGTACCAATGGTGATGCTAAACGTCCTCAAGAAACAACCACAGCCTATTACAACGCTGTTTGGGATATGTCAGAAGGATGGGAAGCAACTTGATGTTAAGTATTGGATGAAAGGTGAGATCCTGTCTTTGAAAAGCAATCTTACATTTGAGTATATTAAATTATCTGTACGCATTGTGTATGTAGGATGCAGTATGCGTTAAATTTATCTCTACCATACACACGTATGCATTGTCCGTAGGAAGGAATATGTGCTAATCTTCGTGTCCACATACCCATTTTTTCCTTAACAGAATAGTAAATAAGAACCTGCAGAAACTAGAAATAACGTGACTTCCAAAGCTAACTCAAGGCTCGCAAGCAGAATCTATTCTATCAGCAGTGTTAATATAGATTTTTATTTTGCTGGGGTTGCTTAAACTTAAGTGGGGCTCCACTCTTGACTTCCAAATTTAGAATCAACGAATCATAAAGAATATATCTGTGTGCCCAAAACGTTTGCCTTCCCATTTCCAGTTTGATTAAGTGTGTCTTTTCACATGTATTTATGCACTGACAGCAGTGTATATTTCAAAAACAAAACATGTGTGTAGCTGTAACCTCAAATTTGTGTCGCATTTTCTAGATAGCAAAAATGTAATTGTGATATATACTTTATGGCCACAGATTAGGAGGTGCCCGTGCCATAGCAGGCGCCGCTAATCCCACGGCTGCTGATCAAAACTCAAATAGCAAATAACATTTGTTCGATTGCAGTGTATTAATACTTTAAGGGGGTGTTTGGGATTGCTTTTGCAATCTGATTATCTGATTGTTTCAATTTCAAAGCTCAGTAATCTAACAAGTAGTGCTTGAATACGAAAAGTTAAAATTCTATCTAATCATTCACTATATATCTCGCAGGTTTAAGAATATCAAGCTAAAATGATGTGAATATAACTCGAAGACACATGTGTAAAAAGGTACAATTTCGTTGGCCAATCAGCTTGGGTAATACAAGGAATACCAGTAGAAGCTTGCGGGAATTGCAGGCAAGTTTTTTGATAATATTCTTTCAATGCTTTATATCATCAAGATTGAATTTTTGAGTCGCGTATAATCAAGATTTGTGAAGCATGTTCCATGTTCACTAATGAATTGCATGTATATTAGTTATTTAAAATACTTATCTGATTATGTATGTGAACATGGCTAAAACACAAGTCGACAAGACCAAATGACTAAAACATTGTTGTTTGTTTGTCATCTTCGTCGTATTACGTGCATGGACTCCTAACTGAACATTACTCAGAGTTTGCTTTATCTATCTTTACTTTTAACTATGTGGTCCACTACATGGTCTTAAACCACATCAAAATACCATAAAAGTAACTATATACGTTATATATTTGTAACTTGATGTTGTCATCCCTAACTTAAATAACTGAATCAAGTTAGGTGCTATATATACGTGGAAGATATTAAAGTATGGCCACCAAGAGACAACCCACAATTTTTTTCTCTCTGAATCCTTCATAATTTTGTGTTGATTTCGGGTTTGATTTTCTGTGCAGAACAGAATTGTGTGATTTGGGTAATGGGACACCAGGAAGCTTGCAACAACATATTTAACACGAAGGGTTCACTAGAGAGGTACGATGTTCATACAAAAAAGCATGAGCTACTTAATAGTTTATGTGACTATTTTAATTGTGAGTGATAATCATAAGTTCACGAGATATAAGTTCACGGGGCACATGGTCGTTGCAGTTCTGTAATTTTTAAAATCAGAGGTGAAAATTTAGATGCTTTACTAATGAATTGTATGATTTGGGATATGTAGAATTTCTAATGGGTCAACTGGGTAAAAAAGAGGTAAGTTAATAGTTACAAAAGAAACCAAATGTGTGATCCTCATCAAATCCCACCTGAGATACAAGCAATCAAGGGAAAGAAACACGCATTCCAGTTACACTTCAATCTATCTTGCTAAAAAGAAATGGTCTAACTCATCCTAGATGACGTTAACATGACATCAATTTTAGGAAACGAAAAAGAAAAAAGGCCCACAGTTAACAAAACTCAATTTCATATTTACTGTATTACTTTAGTCAAGTTTATTGTAAGTTCTTATAAACTTACTCTTTATTAAAAATATAGTTAACTGGATAAAGTTAAGAGTCTAATTTGTTTCAAACGTTACTTGGGCACTGGTTCTTGGTCGTTCATTCAGCTGGCGGGAAAAGTGGAAATGGTGGGCTGTTAGGGGTAAGCTTTTTTTCTTTTCTAAAAGGTGTAGACACTAACTTATGCTTCCAGTCTAAAGATTACAAAGTAGCCACTTTCATTAAAATTCCCATTTCCGGCAAGTGGGACTTACAAAAAAAAAAATTGTTGACTTTTATGCAGAAAAAAATTATCACTTTTGTTTTTGAAAATTGGCTTTTCGGGTACTACTAATCAAATGTTAAACTTATATATAAATCATAACTTTGAGGATTAAAAGAGTTGTAATTGCAGGTGTGCTAAACTGATTTTGCGAGCCGCTTTGAAGCTGAAAAAACTGATAAAGAAATTGTGAAGTATTCTGGGATCATGGAGGAAACAAGGTTCTCAATTTACCGTGGTCGCCTTACAGGTTAACTTCCTACTCAAATCCCTTCATTCCTTTTAATTAATGAACAAGGTATGTGTGAGCTTTTCTACTATAATATAAGACAAATGCAGATCCTAGACACTATGGTGTTTGTACAGGCCTAAATGTTGTCCTTTCTGTATCTGGATCATATACAGTTCTTCATATCTAATCTTTTTGAGGGGTGGACAATTTAACTCACATATGTATGTAAATCTACTGTCATGTAGCCCCTTAGCAATTAGAAGTATTAAACTCAATCTGTGGTGTGTTAGTGCATCTACCTAGGCATGTAAACAACCGTAAGAGCAAATAGTATTAAATCAGAACAAGTACAATAAGCTAGGCTTTATCCATTTACTCTTTCTATTATATTTTAATAGTGATTGTCATTGTCTCTCTTCATCTTTGTTTGTTGTTATTTTGAACATTTGGGGATAAGATGGTGGATCACACAGAAAGTGGGAGAGACTATAGAGTGAGAAGCATATGTAGTATTTATTGAAAAAATGATCTCTAATAAATTTGATGTTTACCACTGTGTTTTTGAGAAATGCAACCAAGTTTACAGTTGTTAGATATCTTGGTTCTAAGCCAACGAAGAGATCTACATTGATTTGAAGTTCATTAATATAGTCTTCTTTGGTAAATCTATTTGTTAGATCAATTGAAATAAAAAAAGAGTCGATGGCAATATGTAATTGTGTCTACATGTAGTTGTACACATTTATAAACAAGAATAGACGGTACTCGATTCAACATCTTACGAACTAAATGTTTCATACATTCATATCATGTAGAGAGCAGGGAGTTTAGGTAATGTTTGATTTTATTTAGTTAATAACATCATCCATATTGTTTTTGCAGCCATGGTGTATGCTATTATTACTTTCATATGTGCAGAGCTCTTCATAAAGCCGGCCTGAACGATTTGAAGGAATATGTTATCCAATTTAAAAGTTTAATACATTCATTCATACAGCTTTGGTGTTTCTATTTTCCGAAACACACACGACTCTACTTTTGACTCCGTGTCATTTGTTGTGTTCAATCGGAAAAAAAAGGATAGCCCCGCACACCGCAGCGAAGCGCGGGCTAAAAACCTTGTTTACTTTAAGATACAAGCAAATAATGAGATCTCAATTCTAAGTTAAACTGATTACGGAAAAACACCATTTGACCATTGTTAAAAATCTCAAAAGTTAAAGTTTCAACACAAAAAGCATAAATCTAATATAGAAAAAAGAGCAAATTTAAGATTATTGGGATATCAAGCAATTTGGTAAAAATTTAAGAGGTGTTTCGGATTACTTATTTTTTTCTGCTACTTATGTGCCTTATTTAATACCATAAGCAGTTAGTTTTCACTTATCGAAAGTGCTTATGCTTTTTTTATTTATTTTGTGGTAAAAAATCATTTTCGAATAAGCATGTAGGAAGGTTTTTATAATGTATTATAATTATAAGTATTATAAGATCAAAAATTCTTTGTGAGCTTTAGCACTATTCATTTGAGAAAATATTAAAAAACTTGAGTGAACAGTAATCTAACTAATAAAATAATCGCATCTATTTACACTACATCATTCTTCCACTCACATTTGTACAATACTTCATCTTCTCAAGATTAACACGTAGCATTTGTTATTGGCTTCATGAACATGTGTTAGCAAACACACAATCCCCTCAATAAATCATCAAAAACACACACAAATCCTCTCAACACACACAAAAAATTTCAAATCCGTCCCTCCCCCCTCTCACCTCACCACCTACCACAAAAGACACACACTACCGCTCTCTTCGACGATGGTGATTAATGCGTGACTATGGTGACCTTAGGAGGATGTGTGGTCCCAGAAGCGTAGTTCTCTTGAACTGACCGACTAAGAGATGGGTGGTTGTTCCACCGCATAACGTTGATTCGTTCCAGTCATCTATCACAGTCACAAGTTTCTTATGGGCAAGTTTTCAACTCTCAGTATCTATATATCATGTTACTTTCACCTTTAGTATTTTTATGAATCGTACCGTTACTTTGTCCTTCAAGTTATTATTAAAATTAGTGTTATTTTGATAACTTGGTATTTTAATTTACATATTCTTATTAGTGTTTGTATGTTAGTTGTATATATGCTAAACTTTATTAATATATTTGTTCTCCGCGTTGCAGTATTCATCTTTGCATATTAGTTCGCATATTGTCACTTTAATTTTCGTATTTATGTACATAAGCTGGATATGTTTATCTAGAGGTGTGCACAAAATTGTACCTTAACCCTTAAACCCGACAGCTTGGTTTTGCTTTTTTGGACAAGCAAAAATATATGCTTTTGTTTGGTTTTATGAATAAGCAATGTAAATTAGCAAAGAGTAAATTAAAATGAATAGGTATCTACTTGTAAATATATTTAGCAATCCAAAACAACCCCACTAATGTTTGGATATGGACCATCCAACTGGCTGCTAATCTGTCAATTATTACTCTCATTATCGCAACATCTCTATCTCGATACCTTACAGTAAGGCATCCTGAACTAAATAAGTACATTTGGTTTTGGTCTCATGCTAAATATCGACATATGGTTATTTTCCAAACCTTTGTTTACCGCTAAAAAAAAGTTTATTAGTTTACAGTGTCATACTAAACTATCCGAAAGCATTTTTATTACCTATAGAAACTGGAGTGGGCCATTGCCAATATATATCTATATGTGTGTTGTTTATGGGATATGGGGGTAGAACAGTTTTAAAAAAGCTAGGATAAGTCGGTAGGAAGACACCCGAGCCTTATAGGAATGGTCTTAAGTAAATAATGTTTTTTTTACAGTATGGTATATAGTGACTCACATAAAGCCTAATCCTGAGTTTGATGTTGGAACCGCTATCGGTCCTTATTAATATTCATTAGCATATACAAATAATATGCATTCATTGTTTTGATGACTAATTTACTTCTAACCTTTATTTATAGATGGAGAATATGATGAATTTTTATGCGGAATTAAGGGTAACATGTTATCCTGTAATTAAAAGATGTCGCCCATCAAAGTTGTCGTCGGTAGCTATGTGACAGCCATAACAAGCGATTTTTTGTGCCCAGTTAGTGCATAATTTGTTTCTTTATCATGTTACTTGGTTGTATATTGGGTTTCCTGAGAAGAAAGATTACATCAAAAAGGTATATTTTTAAATTTTTCCTAATAGCAAATTCCTTGATTCGTGTACGTTGTTGTTGGGTTTAATCTTGATGGGTTGTGTCTATGGAGCGGGCCATGGGTCATGGTTCAGTGGGTATGGATCTCAGAAGTGGGTTGCTCCATTTAGCATTTGAATAAAATAAAGTGGGCTGGTTTACCAAGTCTGTGTTTGACCGAAGTTTGTGGAGTACCTGGTTTTAGTTACCTATTATTTGGGAGATCATGGCTACTATCTTGGCAGTACACCCATGTTTTATCTATGCAAGTTTTATGTACTTCTAGTCTATAAATAGTGTAGTAGGGTTGCTTTGTAAATGTATTCAGTTTCCTTCCTTTAATATACAAAATCATTGAAACCCATCTTGCCGTTTTGATTGGTGTTTGAGGGCATGGGTTCGAGGGTGGGGAAGGGGCTGATTATCAACATGGTATCAGAGCTGAGTTCGATTAAACGACGGGTTTGAGAGCTTAAGGGCTCATACCTGGTTGGTAGCAAGAAAAAAAGACATGATTGCCTTCTGTGTAATCACGCAGTGAAAGACGAAAGCAAGCATCAAGTGTTGATCACAACAGGTGACGAGAAGAAAGAAACAGAACGATAGCAAGATGGAAAGTAGCAAGAACGAGAAAGAAAGAAAGAAAACAAGTGACGAGCAGCAAGAAAGAAAGCAACATCTTATCGCATGTTAGCAATAAGAAATCACAGTAAGTTAGTAAGCAAGAAACAATCGATAAGCACGAACCGATAAGCAAGAAGCAAGAACGAGATCAACACCGGTATTTTAGCTAATACCATTTTGGACCTCGAAAGTAAGAGCAAGAACAAAGTTTTTGAAACTTTGAAGAGTACGTGCTAGATAGCAAGCAAGCATCAAGAGAAGAAAGAATGACCGTGGCAGGAAAGTGAGTTCCGACGTGAGACCGAGAAGACCGAGGAGCCGCAAAAGACCGACGGCTAATCCTAGACCGACACAGGTGACCATAGAGCAAAGGCTAATCTGAGAAAGATTAGACCAAGACCGAAGGAGACAATCATGACCGGCGAGTTGTCTAGACCGAAGCTTTAAAAGCTGAAGGCCAAACTGTTGAATCAAATGACCAAAGATTCACAGAAAGACCAAATAAAGTTGATCACGTGTGGTGATCAAAAGAAAGCAAGTAGCAAGGATTGTTCCTTTTGTATGTGCATGGTTGTGTAAGCAAGAAGAGAAGCACAGTACGAAGATACCGAGCAAGTAGTATGTGACCGAGAAAGAGACCGTGTTCGTGATTATGATCGTAAGAGCCGAGATCGAGAAAGATCATCAAGATTAAGGGGCTGAATGTTGGGTTTAATCTTGATGGGTTGTGTCTATAGAGTGGGCCATGGGTCATGGTTCAGTGGGTATGGATCTCAGAAGTGGGTTGCTTTATTTAGCATTTGAGTAAAATAAAGTGGGGTAGTTTACCAAGTCTAAGGCATGATGTCAAACAATACTACTTGGTACCTTAGCATGAGTGAACTCCTCAACACTCCCTTCCACAAACTAACCAAACAAGCGCGGGGCATGGCCATGACTCAAGATCCGTTCAACAGAAATTCTTGAGGTAAACCTTTAGCACGACCAATTTTACTTGCAACAGAATTACATAAGGTATTAGGATAGGATAGACATGAAGATGGAAGATCATAAACCATCATATTATGTACATACGAAAGCTAACATCCATAAAATAAAATCAAGCCATTTATGTACATTAACAACGCCTTTTTGATAATAACATTTCAAGTAAACTTATTTTGTAAGTTGTATGCAATTAAAAACCAAATTTTTTTACTTTCAACTGGTTCTTTTTTATCTAAACATAATGAGTTGACCTGCTTTTTATCTACTAAAATAAACACTTTGAGCTGTTTTCTTTTTCCAATAATGAAACTCATTACCGATTTTTTCGACGGCGTTTATTAGCCTCCTGTCAGGTTTTGGGTTGGACTGCGAAAAATCAGGTAATTTGCAACATAAGGGTAGTATGACTCGGCACTATTAGAAACTTAATTATTCAACAGATTACACTTCCCGTTTGGAAATGGTATTAGACAAATCATATGATGTAAAGTAAGGATGAAAATGATTCCGGTATTGCAGTTGGTTCAAGTTTATTATACTTACCACATATGGTTAATATATTGTGGTTAAACTGAAATGACTTTTTATGACACCTTTTATTAACTCTCAGGTTTTAATTTTTTCGCCAGAAGAAACTGCACTTGTATTCCGAAAGAGAGCGCGATGAAATGGCACCCTGAGACATAAGGCAAGAAAAAACGTGTGTACTAAACATGAGAATTTACCTGGGAATGTATGACAAGACACCCATTTTCAGACATTTTGCTCATTCCTTTCTATCTGATGACAACCTTCATTTACAAACTAAATTTCAAGTGGCAATTTAGAGGTGATTGATTTCAATCTTTTACTATATATATATATAATATATAATATATAATATAAATATATAATAATATCAATAATATCAATAATAAATATTCCAAGAGGCTTTTAAAGAGATTATTTACTTTTACCCAAAGTAAAATCCCTAAAAACCTTCCCGGGTCGTGTCCCGACGAGGTGCGAATTTAAAAATCGAGGTAACGTTTGTTAAACAATGCTTGGATATCACAAATTGGGTTTGGATATCACAAATTGGGTTTGGATATCTATTTCTATAACTAAAATGCTAAAACAAGTAAAGGCACACTAAAAACAAAAAAACAATTAAAGGCTAAACAGAAAATCGTTAACGGGATTCATATACCCGTTCTTTAAAAAAACTAAATCCTACAAATTTTTACCCTACAAATGCAAAATTTAATTTTTAACAATCCTAAATGATATAAGAAAATTAAAAAAAAGAATTATATTTTTTTGATTTTTATTTTATTTAATATGAATTAAAAACAGTTTTAATAAGAAAAATTAATTAAAAATACTAAACTAAATGAGAAAATTCTGAAAAAAATCCTTAAAAGTACTTTGAAGAATGCTTAATCTAGGAAAAATAAAATGGGTAAGACAGCTTATTGAAATAAGCTGAAAATAAGCAAAAAGGGGCTGAATACTAAAAAGCTAAAAAGGGTATAAAGATTAAATAAGGTGAATGGCTAACAGATAGCCCTACTGGTGCTGATGGTTAGAGTGTGTGTGAACATTGTCCTCAATGTTTTAAGAAGGGTCTCTACGCAAATCCAAAGCCGTTTAGTATGCATTAAGATAAACGTTAGTTGATAAGATTAGGATATTGGATTCCCATAATTATGCAAAGGATTGAAGCTCGAGTGAACGAAGGACAAAACCACGAGCACGAGAGGCTTCAAAATCCGAGGCAATCCTGGAAAAATATCACAAAACACAAAGCACACGAAAGGAAGAGGCGAGCCTCCCCACAACATACTTATTCATTACTACTATATAAATATATAAGGATATGCATGGGTTTCCACCCACAAAGCGCTTATTTTTGTTAACCGAGTCTTGAGCATGACTCGATCCCCTATTCTTGAGCTGGTCAAGGAGGATAGAAATGGAGAAACGGGACATCCAAGATAGGAATGTCCTCTCCATGAATCAACATCGGGCTTTTATGATGAAAAAGCTTGGAAGCTTTAAAGCCCCGATGTGATGAAGAAGGAGGAGATTTCTCCTTTGAAGCAAGAACACCGTGATTGAAAACTTTGTCTTTATTTTCGGATGAAAATAGAAGTAATGTATCAATCACGGGAAAAGTAGCAAGAAATCTCGTGGATTCGACTTCAATGCATATCCCAGGATCGTAAATCTTGTTTCTATCTCCGGAAGGAGAAGAAATATCAAGATCGGATCCGAGATCATTATGAGAAGGAATGAAGTCAAAATCCATATGAAGGGTGGGATGGGTGGGCAAAATATTAGGCACATCAACGGGGATGTCTTCCACCACATCAATGGTTGAATCTCCCGAATCGGGATAATCAACATGAAATGATTCGAACTTGGAAGGGAGGTAGACTATCGTCACCTTCGAGTCGTATCTCACTTCAATACCCTGGTGGGTATTGAGTCATCAGGACCGGGAAATATACCGATCTCTTCCCTAAGAGAGTTACTATCCTCAACAGGAATAGGAAATGTAGGAAGAGACTCGATGATCGTTTTTGGATTAGCATGAAAATCTTCCGGCGGGCGGGGAGATGAATTATCGTATAGCAACATCTCCATAAGACTAATATATTCCTCGTGCTCTCTATTAACAATTCTTGGAGGAATTGTTATGAGTTCACCGGCGAACTCATCGAAGAGAGAATCAATCTTAGAGTGTATGCAAGCCATCAAAGTATAACGATTGAGTAATGATTAACGAAGATAAGACTCGGTATTAAAACGGTCATTTTTCGAAGTAGAATCAAGGTCTTCATTATGAATCGGATTAAACTCACTAGAAATAATTTCCTCGTCAAGATCAAAAAGAGGGTTTGAATAAGTTTTAAAACTTATTTCGTGAATAACCTCCTCATGACTTGACTCGTCATCACTAGAGGTAGATCGTCAAAAAGAGGATTAGCAAAATGTTAAAAAAATTTTGTCATTTGGAGAATCATCACAATCGGGCACATCCCACTCCTTACGATATCAAAAACAAATACTCGGACTCACTTGGGATTGGGGACAAGGTATTCTCATTACTAGATATAGGTATGTTCGATTCCGTTTTCAGAATAGTGCTAAGATGCTCGTCCCTCATACTTAGAGAGTTATCGGGTTCCTCAGTTGGTAAGACGGGTGTGATTGCAGTAGAACATGTCATGAGATATTCTTGTGTTGCAAAAGAATACTCATCGTCGTCATCATCATAAGATGAGGTAGGCTAATTCCAACTTGAGTATTAATGACTTTGCCTAACTCCTGTTTATACACTAGAGAGAGATATAGAGAGAGATGTGTGTGAAGTTTGTTAAGCTATTGATTGTACCTCCTCGGCTCGCGCGATGTAGAGAATATGAGATATAGAGATATAGAGAGAATTTGTCCCACGCTTGCATTAAAACGTTCGGTGTTTCCCTAAAATATATACGATTAAACTTCTTTAAAAAGGTTTGTATATATTCCATTAGGTCTTCTCGGGCTTGCAAAGCTTCCATTCTCATTTCTTGGGGAGGTTGATGAATGACGGGGGTTGAAATTGGTCAAAACCGGAAGAATTGGAATCGTGAAAATTTTGATTCATCGGTTGACATTCAAAAGTCGCATGAGAACCCCCACAATTTTCACCAATATGAATTTGTTGTTGTAAATGGGAAAGTTTACGGGAATTTAAAGGTCTTTGATACCTATGTAGCATGGTTCCAGATTAGAGATAATCGGAACTTGCGGTGTACAATAGTGACCATAACGAGCATCGTTCCTGCAAAATTCACACAAGATTGGTTGAGAGTGTGTGGGGTGGTAAGAAAAACTTGAAGGTTCGTTAAAAGAGTACGGAGCTGAAAAATCGATTGGATTTCCATCTCCATAA
This sequence comes from Tanacetum coccineum, assembly GCA_026074375.1. Lineage (NCBI taxonomy): Eukaryota > Viridiplantae > Streptophyta > Magnoliopsida > Asterales > Asteraceae > Tanacetum > Tanacetum coccineum. The sequence goes on from BQNB010018013.1 coordinate 48,740, forward strand.
GTATAATTTGGGCAAATTCCATCAATAAAATGACAACCGCACCGTTGGCACGTGCATAGATAACAATAAAAGCCATCACATGGTTGTCCACACTTCACACACTCACGTTGGTTATACGAAGACATGTCGAAGAATTAAACGGATAAGAGGGTAGAGAAGATAAGAATTAAACGAATAAGAGGATAGGGACGATTATTTATAGCAAAATACATAAGAAAGAAAAATATTTTTTGGTATCGAAATCAACAAGTGTGCGGTTAGATCTCTAGAAAACGCACAAAGAAGCGGAGGAGGTGTAAGCGCGAAGTATTAAAAACCGCTCCTTCGGGTCAAAGTTCGTAGGATCGACCCTCCTTATACCTCTCTTATAGTTTGTAATCTAAAGGTGAGCCGAATTCACAAGTGACAACGGTCGATTTTGTTGTTTTTCAATTTTTTTTGGTATTTTTGAAAAATAAAATATTCACAATTGAAAACGATAACTTCACGGGGAAGGGTCTTCAAACACTAATCTTCAAACGAAACACGATAATCGTTTCACAACCTCCCCGGCAGCGGCGCCAAAAATTGATTTCAATCTTTTACTATATATATATAATATATAATAAATATATAATATAAATTTATAATAATATCAATAATATCAATAATAAATATTCCAAGAGGCATTTAAAGAGATTATTTACTTTTACCCAAAATAAAAGCCCTAAAAACCTTCCCGGGTCGTGTCCCGACGAGGTGCGAATTTGAAAATCGAGGTAACGTTTGTTAAACAATGCTTGAATATCACAAATTAGGTTTGGATAATCTTATTTCTATATATAAATGCTATAAACAAGGAAAGGCACACTTATAACGATAAGCAATTTAAAGCCTAAACACGAAAAAACGTTAACGGAGTACAAATCAGTATCTTTAAAAAAAATTAAATCCTACATTTTAACTTACAAAATGTAAATTTAATTTTTAACAATCTAATGATAAAATAAATTTAAAAAAAAAGAATTATATATTTTTGATTTTTAATTTATTTAATATGAATTAAAAATAGTTTTAATAAGAAAAATTAATTAAAAATACTAAACTAAATGGGAAAATTCTGAAAAAATTCTTAAAAGTACTTTGAAGAATGCTTAATCTAGGAAAAATAAAATGGGCAAGCCAGCTTATTGAAATAAGATGGAAATAAGCAACAAAAAGGGCTAAATTCAAAAAGTAAAAAGGGGTATAAAGATTAAATAAGGTGAATGGCTAACAGATAGCCCTACTGGTGCTGATGGTTAGAGTGTGTGTGTTAAATGCTTGGCTTTGCAAAGGGGAGGTCACAGGTTCGACCCCTGTGACCTCTCTTTTTTTTAAAACATTTTTTTTATTTTATTTTTTAAAAACTTGTAAAATAAGCAAAAACAACAAACTTTAAAAAAGAAGCTTTTTACAAAACTTGGAAATAAGCTGGGAATTAGCAAAAATAAGCTGACAGTTTACTTTTAAGACTAAGTAACTAATGGCTTAAATATTGGGCTTATTTAGGCATTAATAAGCATAAGGAAAAAGCAAATAAGCAAAACAACCATAAATCTAAACCTAATAAGCACTAAGGAACTAAAATAAGCAAAGAAAATAAGCTGTAAAGCAATTAAAAAGCAGATAAGCAGTTTGCATAAAGTGGTTAACCAAACAGCCTAATGAGGCAACTTTAAGCTAATTTTTAAGACCCATAAGCTATCCTTATGGGTCTAAAAGCTAAAAACAGATAAAGATGGGATATAAGCTATAATAAAAACAAACATTAAACATTTTGAAGAATATAACTAGAAAATGACAAATGAAAAAGGGGTATTTAACTCAGTGCATGCTGAGTTTTTTTTGTTTTTCTAAAAGACAAAAGGGCTTTTTGCAGCCTATATTAAGCTATGTAAAAAAAGCTATTCTAAAACCACAAAAAGCTAAAACAGATGAAGCTTATACTACTAACTACTTGTGCTATGAAAATCAGAACCTAAAACTTCCATTAACCTAACTAAAATTGAGATTGAAAAAGTGACTTTAAATAAAACTTAAAAACTTGAACCAAAACTTGACAGATTTGAATACCAATTTCACAAGGCTTAAGCACACTTGACCAATTCTTTCCTCTTGTATTTAAACACAAAATGAAGTACAAACATGACTTTAAAACAATTTTTTAACAAGAATTGAAAATAAGCAGTTTGAAAAAGTTCCAAGTCCACAGATTTAAGGAATAGGTAGACAATCCTTTAAAACTTAGTTCTAGACTTTAAAAACTTATAAAAACAGATTAAAATAACTTAAAAGAGATTGTTAAAGTTGGCTTAATGACCCAAAACTATTTTAAGCTCATTTTGACCCATTTTGGCACTTAACCCAAACACTCCTTAAGTATTTAAAAATCATTTTTAAACTTAAAAAACAGACTTATAAAAGCAAACAAACTTAAAACAGATTAAGACTAAGGTTAAATAAGCACAAGTAAGCAATTAAAGCTAAAAGATAAGCACTTAAAATAAGCAAACTAGAATAGGCAGTTAAAAGCTAAAATTGATAGTTTGGTGTAAAATCATGAACAAATAAGATCTAAACTACATAAAAGCATAAATAAGCATCACACATTATTAATAAGCATAAGCAAGCAGAAAATAAGTAGTAATAAGCAGATGAACAGTAAATAAGCTAGAAAATGGAAAATGAGGACTTACAAATCCCTTGCTCAAAACAGGGCTAAACAATGCTCAAAAGAGCTTTTCTACAAGCTCTAGCTTGTGTAAAACAAGCTAGTAAAACCCCTATAAGCCCTTCCTTTTCTGGCTTATCTTCCAAATAGCTTTTTTAGTATTTTTGAGGTAAAAAAGACTTAGGCTATATAAACTTTAAGTTTATATAGCTTAAGTTGGACAGCTTAAGTAACAAGTAAATCAGTTTAAGAGATCTTACAAAAACAATTTTATAACATAAAATGCATTAATCTTGAAAAACAGAATTTAACTTTAAAAACATCAAACTTTTCATTAAGCTTAAAAAGAGTACAATACTTTGAAAAATAAACTACATTAAACTAATATAAGCTGAAAACTAAAAAAAAACTTAAAAGCTAGATGCCATGAAAGGCTTACAAGGTCCTATTTATATAAAAAAAACTAAGTCTTTGGGTCTTCACATGTGTTACTTCTGTGAGTGAACTCAAGAGGTGTGTTTCTTGTGTGAGGTAAGTCGAAAATCAATATCTAGCCCTTCATTTTTCTTGCTCATCAAGTCCTATCATCTCAGCCCTCTATTTCTTGTCTTTGTCCCATCCACAAATAAAAAATAAGGGGATTGCCAAGGTGGAATGGCAGTTTATGGTGTGGGGTTGAGTTGGAAAGGGATGGTTTTATTTGTGGGAGCAGAAGTCGAGGTGGAGAGGATGGATGAATAGTGACCTGGCAGAAAATTTTAATTGGGATACATGTAACGGTCGTTTGCCCTGAATTTGATAAGTGTTTGCACCGTTAGTCCTTTTGGACTGACACTGTTAGTCCTTGAGGACTAACGATGTAAGGGCTTGATTGGTGTTATGAGCTAACAGGGGTTAAGTGGGTTAATGGTTTATGGATTGGGCTTATTGTTTTGGGCCGGGTAATGGTTTTGGGTTTTTAAAGGGTTTTAAGGCTTGAAACTTATAAATCTTATAAATGATGTCTTAATGGGCTGACCCGACCCATTAAATGGGTACGGGTTGGCCCATTTAAGATTTTTTTCTGTTTCGGCTCCGTCTTTGACTTGTTGACTTTTTGGGTTGACTTTGACTTTGACTTTTTAACGCTTTTCCATTCCGTGTTAGGTTTTGTTCGGTTTGGCTTCATTTTTGTCCTTTAGTGAATATCCGATACCTGCACAGTACACAAAGCAAAACAAACATATATTGGGCAATTTTATGTCTGTTTTTGGTCATTTAGGCTCATTTTTATAGGTAAAAGGTATGTGTAATTACGCACATACCAAAATCTCCCATACTAAACTATTGCGTATCCCCACGCAATGATATAAATATCCGTTTAGAAAACCAAAAATTTCAATGCCCTTAAACTAATAACCTCACAAAGTAGATAAGTGTTCGTTAAAGGGAATTAAGAAATCCTTAGTTTTGAAAATGCCTCGTTTTTACCATTTTTATAAATCTACACTTATTACTACACATGTTTTTATATTTTTTCTTTTTCTTGAATGTTTGGTACTTTTCTAACATGTTTGACTTTCGTTATTAACCGTTAGGGTCATAGAACAAGACGCATTTTAATCCTAAAATGCCCAAAAAGATAAATTCACCGTCCCCGACTTTTCACTCGTCCCAAACCAAGCTTAAAAACGAAATAACCGTTAAATATAAGTTAAGATGCTAACACTACTCATATTTGTACCTTGTGAAACTTTTCACTCCCGACAATTATTATATCTTAGGTGAATGTGCCATTTCTAATTTCAACCATGGATCAAACATTTTGCAAAAATTTTATGCGTCACGTTCCACCAAAAAAGTAATGAGTTTGAAGGCGAGATCATCCCATGTAGCGACTTTCGTCTCGGCACATCCCAACCTTGCGGCTAAGTGACCAGGCTTTTGACACCTCACAGAGACTAGTATCGAGACTCACGGACCTTCGGTTTCAACACCCTTGGATTTCCCGTATATACATAAAATCACAACTTAAAACGAAATAGTCTTAGTTCAAAAGCATATTTAAATTTAAGAAAAAGAGATTTTCCCTATATTTATTAAATCACATTTATTGCACTTAACATTAATATAACCATGATGCGATTGAAATCCTCGACCTTTTTGAAGGCTGCAACATCGGTTGTGAGCCGGCAAGATGCAGCAAACTTTTATCAGTCTCGGATTATATCTTACTATGGCCTACTTAGAAGACTGCCACATCGGTTGTGAGCCGGCAAGAGGCAGTAAACTTTTATCAGCCCACAGTTTATATTACTACCTTATTCATCATTTTTTTATATAGAACTTTATTTCACGATATATAGAGAAAATTTCTTTTTAGAAAATTTAAGTATAAATTTGAACTAAGACAAAAATGTTATTGACTACATTTCAAAAATTGTTGATTTGAGTTTAATTTTCAAAAATAGCACGTATTATTAGTCAGGTTAGGAGCTAATGGGAGAAAAAGCCACAAACTACACTTATGAGCTCTTAAGATTTCCAACTAATCCTTGTTTAGCATCTAACTCATAATTAACTCTATCATTTCTCGTTCTTTGCAAATTTAAAATCTTTAATAAAAAGATCCGCGAATGCTTAGTCTAAAAGTTAAGGGACAAGCTAGAGCTCAACACGCTCGATCGAGTCAAAATTTATTCTTATTCTACCTAGCAGGAAAGTCAACATTGTGATAAAACACTTATTTTGTTTTTGAAAATTTTCAAAAATTTTCATTTTTTTGGTATTTTGGTGGTAAAAATGGGATTACTTAAAAACAACGGCTACAGGCACAATCAAATTGAAAGATCCCCCCATACTAGAATTGAACATTGTCCTTAATGTTTTAAGAATGGTCTCTACGCAAATCCAAAGCCGTTTAGTATGCATAAAGATAAACGTTAGTTGATAAGATTAGGATATTGGATTCCCATAATTATGCAAAGGATTGAAGCTCGAGTGAACAAAGGACAAAACCACGAGCACGAAAGGCTTCAAAATCCGAGGCAATCCTAGACAAATATCATAAAACACAAAGCACACGAAAGGAAGAGGCGAGCCTCCTCACAACACACTTATTCATTACTACTATATAAATATGTAAGGATATGCATGGGTTGCCACCCACAAAGCGCTTATTTTTGTTAACCGAGTCTTGAGCCTGACTCGATCCCCCATTCTTGAGCTGGTCAAGGAGGATAGAAATGGAGAAACGGGACAACCAAGATAGGAATGTCCCCTTCATGAATCAACATCGGGCTTTTATGATGAAAAAGCTTGGAAGCTTTAAAGCCCTGATGTGATGAAGAAGAAGGAGATTTCTCCTTTGAAGCAAGAACACCGTGATTGAAAACTTTGTCTTTATTTTTGGATGAAAATAGAAGTAAAGTATCAATCACGATGGGAAAAGTAGCAAGAAATCTCGTGGATTCGACTTCAATGCATATCCCCGGATCGTAAATCTTGTTTCTATCTCCGGAAGGAGAAGAAATATTAAGATCGGATCCGAGATCATTATGAGATGGAATGAAGTCGAAAATCCATATGAAGGGTAGGATGGGTGGGAAAAATATTAGGCACACATCAAACGGGGATGTCTTTCCACCACATCAATGGTTGAATCTCCCGAATCGGGATAATCAAAAAAAATTTTTTTTCTCGTTCGATTCCACTCGTTCGATTCCTCTCGTTCGATCCGGTCGTTCGATCCGCTCGTTCGATCCGGTCGTTCGATCCTCGAAAATTTCCGCTCGTTCGAGTCTTGTCGTTCGAGTCCGCTAGTTCGATCACTTAGTTCGATCCTTGGCTTGTTCGATCAACTCGTTCGATCAACTCGTTCGATCCTCTCGTTCGATCATTGAAATTTTCCGCTCGTTCGATCCTTTAGTTCGATGCTCCTAGTTCGATCCCCCTAGTTCGATCCCCCTAGTTCGATCACTCCTAGTTCGATCCCCCTAGTTCGATCCTCCCTAGTTCGAACCAAAATGAAAATGCACTCGTTCGATCAAACAAGTATGAAGCTCGTTCGATCCAAACAGTTACATTGCACGATTTTATCTTCTTTCCGTCCTTGCGTTTGTCTTATCAACACACGAAATGACCACGACTACGAGCTTTTAAGCCAAGAAATGATGCCGAACCAATGAGCTCATAAAAAATCGAAATCACTAACACAACACACTCGAATACAATACACCCCCGGTTAGCTCTTGATACCAATTGTTAACATAAGAAATCACTAGCTACACAAGAATGATCCGGAGGTCGGGGAGGATTGAACAAATGTTTAGCCATATTATTAGAGAGAAAGGAAAAAGATGGGAAGAGGTGTGTGTCTAGAGAGAGAAACAAGAACACACACTCTTTTTACAAAATGAATCCTCACCCCTCCATGGAAGTATGGAGGGGGTATATATAGGTCAAGACAAGGGACACTATACTATCTTAACAGTTATAGTCCCTGTAGTTCTTGCCTAATGAAAACTAATGTAATTCCGATATGTCACCATATTTTAAGGCTAACAGAAAACAACTTAGTATTTCCGACAGATTATGTATTGACCCGGTTTCTTCCTAAGTGTAAGGAGGGCTTCTTTCTTTACACCATCTATCCTTACATTTCTTTTTCATTCTTCAACCCCTTCAATGCTTACCGAGACTTCATAACTAACACCTTGTTGGGTTTATTCCAGTGTTAGCTCCATCTCAGTCGGCATTATTTCCGAATCTTACTTTTTCTCCTTTTGTATCATACCTAAGGACTTCTACACTATCTGGTGGATATCCCTAGGTAGATCCCTCCAGTTCTGGCTGCATCATAAGATTTGAATACATATGCCTAACCGCCTTATAACTCCATAAAATTTAAGTATATGGTCGGTCTTTTGAATATTTCATCACAATCCTTCCAAGATCATTAAAAAGTTCAATCAAAGTGTTTGATATAAATATCAAAAGATTTACACTTTGAGAGTTTTTCATCATCACTAAAAGCTCCCCCTTAACATGTGCATCGTAATCTTAGTACATGCTAAGTGTGGAGTGCATTGAGTCCATTTATATGATCACATTTTAGTACAAATTAGATTCAGTTTAATCATATTTTCTCTCCTTATCCAAAATGTTAATCCGTTGATATTTTGGATATCAATTGATTAAACGTCCGGGGACAAAATATTACATAATCACTATTAGGAACATTTTAATGCTCCCCCTTAATTTGTGAGGGTATATAAGATAGTGCTGAGTACAATAATTTGAAAAAAAATTGAATTTACTAAGAAATTCTTGAAAACTTTGTACTCGAGCACACCTTAATATCACCATAATGTCTACACTACATATATACAAATTTCACAAGTTATTTATTACGTACATGGGTTGACCTGTTATGATGAGGACATCGTATGATAAATCATATGGTCCTTTGTAGCAGTCGAAAGTCTCCATCGTACGGTCTCCCGCTAACAAATTTCTCCAAGCTCCGCATAATCCTCCTGGTCTTTAGCTGTTTATCAATTGCCTGGATCATAGCTGTATTTTAAATACTTTAGGAAAAGTATTTGTGATTATTTGATAATATATTCACAAAAATCGAGAAAATAAAATATTTTTGTATTTTTATATTTTTATAACAAGAAAATAACTTAACAAGGAAGGGTCTTCAAGGCACAACAAACTTCAACTCGATAATCGTCTCACGGCCTCCCCGGCAGCGGCGCCAAAAATTGATTACTAATTCTTTACTATATATATAAATATATAATATATAATAAACATATATAATATAAATATAATAAGTAAGGAAAAATATGAATGATAAGAAATCCAAGAGGCTTTTTAAAAGAGTATTCACTTTTGTCCAAAGCAAAAACCCTAAAAAACCTTCCCGGGTCATGTCCCGACGAGGCGTCAATTTGAGAATCAAGAATCGGCTTGTGAACAATGCTTGAATGATCAAAATTTTTATTTGGTTTTCTATTTCTACAAATAAAATGCAAAAACAAGTAAGGGTAAACCTAAAAACGTAAGTAATTAAAGTAAAAAAAAACGAAGAAAAACAATAACGGGACCAAATCCCGTTCTTTAAAAAAACAAATTCTACAATTTTAACCCTACGAAAGTAAAATTAATTTTTCTAAGTCCTAAATGATAAAAGAAAATTTTAAAAAAAAGAATTATATTTTTTTGACATTTATATTTTTTTTATATGAATTAAAAACAGATTTAATGAAATAAAATGATTAAAAATAGTAAACTAATTTCTAAAAATATGGAAAAATTACAGAAAGTACTTTAGCCTATTTAGAATTTAAGAAAAATAACAACTTGAAAGGATGCTGACCAAATAAGCAGAATAATAAGCAAATAAGCAAAACTAGAAATTAAAGGTTAAAAGGACAATTAATGCAATCTATGACAGAAAGGTCCTAAGGGCAGTGATGGTAGCAGAGGTGTGTGTTAAATGCTTTTGGTATAAAAGGGGGAGGTCACAGGTTCAAATCCTGTGGCCACCCCTTTTTGCAAAACATTTTTTTTTTCAATTTTTCTTTTTAAAAACTTATAAAAGAAGCTAAAATAACAAACTTTGAAAAAGCTACTTTTTATAAAACTAAACAATAAGCTAGGAATGAGCAAAATTAAGTTGACAGTTAGCCCCCTTTTTTTTACTAAGTGATTAAATGGCAAAACTAAGGGCTAATTTAGAACTAATAAGCAAAATGCAAAGCCAAATAAGCAAAGACAGATAACTAGCCAGACCTAATAAGCACATAGGAGCAATAATAAGCCAATAAAACAGACTGAAAAGCACTGAAAATCAAATAAGCAAATTGGCCAAAACTATAAGCCAAACAGCCTGAGGGGCCACTTTCTAGCTTATTTTTAAGCTAGTAAATGGATCCTTATGGCTTAGTGACCTATACCATTGAAAAGCTTGTCTTATAAGCTACAAGAACCAACAAACAAAAAGCATTTTGAACATCATTTAAGCCATGAAAAAGCTAAGACAAAAGGCTGACTACACTCAGTGCATGCTAAGTTTTTCAAGTTTTGTAAAAGTCTAAATGGCTAAATTCAGCCCTAAATTTAAGCTATTAAATGATGACTAAAATGTAAAATAAGCTCAAATATATAAAATTTGGGCTACAAACTTACTATGTTATCAATTACACAAGCTAAAACCTACTTAAGCTTATCAAATTTTAAAAATAAAAATTGTTTTTTGAAGCTTAAAACTAAAATTGACAGATTTGACTAAAACAAAAGTAAACTAAACAGTCACTTAACTACTGCATTTTGACACCATAAACAACTCAAAACCAACTATTTAAAGCTACTTATGAAAATTTAACCAAATAAGAAAAAGAAAAAGAACTAGAATACCACAGATTAAACTCATGACTGCTAAATGCCTTGAAAAAGAGTTTTATCCCTTAAAAACTTTTGACAACTGATAAAAAGGACTAAAAGGAGCTTGACAAAGTTAGAGTGATGACACAAAACAATTTTTTAACTCATTTTGACCCGTTTTAAGTCTTATGCCAAACACCCCTTTAAGTCTTTGATTTGCACTTTTTAACAATATTATGCTGATTTAAGCTGGGACATGAGAAAACAGATATAACATAAGATGAATGAAGATCAATTAAGCACTTACTAACAGGAAATAAGCTCTTAAAAGCAAGATAATAGATCAAACAGTATTAAGCTACTTAAGACAGAATTATATAAAAAACAAGAACCAAGAGGAATTAAACAACAAGATAACTTCAAATGACAAAGGACAACATAAATAAGAATTGGAAAGCAAAATATAAGGTAAAATAAGCAGATTAAGCACAATAAGCAATGCTACAGTAAAAATGCTAAAAATTGAAATTAAGACACTTACAAATTCCCTTGCTTAAACAGGGATAAAAAGGCTCTTAGAGAGCTTATCTACTAAGCTCTAGCTCTTGAATTTTCATTAAACATTAAAGGATTACAAAGCTTTAAAATTTAAATGACAGAATTTAAAGACTTAAAAACATGAATTTAAAACATTAAAAAGTAAATTATACTACTCCTAAGTTATATTACACTAGATACTTTTATAATGAAGAAATAAGCCTATATATAGACGAATAAGCTAGCAGTCTGCCTTGTTGGTTTGTTGTGTGCGAGCTTCAAAGCCTTATCTTGGCCCTCGCATCTTTTGCTCACCAAAGCCATAAAGCTACAACCATTGATCGTTGTTCTTCAAATATCATCAATAAGGATTTGAGGATTCAACATAGAATTGGATTTATGTGAAGTGGGGTTTTGTTGTGGGGTTCATTTGGGGTGTGACACTGTTTTGTCATGGTGCAGGGAGAAAGGAAGGTGACAGATGAACAGTGTAGGGTTTTAAGTTTGGCGGGAAATGGGTATAAAAGGGGTGCAGGGTATAAGTTTGTGGTTTTGACAACTTTGGTCCCTTATTTTGTATAGTGTGATTTCAGGTATGGTCCTTGTGGTGTAGATGTCTGGGGGAGAGGCAAGAACAGCCCCTGAAGTCATATATCTCCATTGCAAGAATGGTCCTTTGAGGACTTGTGGTGTAACAAACTAACTGCCTTATAACGGCTCGTTTAAGTGGAATGTTTAGAGGTCATGGATTTAACTGTTTGGCCTTTTTATATTTAAAGGGTTTCGGGCCAAGTTAAAAATAAAGGGTTTTGGGCCTTTATTTAGACTTTGGGCTTTAAGGCTTATTTAAGCTTTGATATAAATGCTTAATGGGCTGTCTCGGCCCATTAGATGGGTGCGGGAGGGCCCATTAAGTATTTCTTCGGTTCCGGCTTTGGCTTTGACTTTGACTTTTCGGGGTTGATTTTTTGGCTTTGACTTTGACTTTTTCACGCTTTTCCATTCCGTGCTTGGTTTTGTCGGTTTTTGCTTTGTTTTTGTCCTTTTCTCGGATTTTCGTTTCCTGCACAATATAAGTGAAAACATACAAATACAATGTATTTTTGTACGTTTTTGGTCATTTAAGTCCGTTTTAAAAGGTAAAAAGTATGTGTAATTAAGCATAAACCAGGAGTATGCTATATAAACTTCCATTCGTTTAAGATCTGATCTGTACATATCCGGCTTTGTGAGGTTGAGATTCTTTTGGTAACTTTCGACACCTAATTGAAGATCTTCCACACGCCTTTGGATGACATTGCTTCTTGTAAACATTCACAAGGAGTACAACTAATCTTGGGATTAGTGGATACACAACTAATTTAAATAGTTTTAATTATTTATCTTTTAAAATGAGTGCTTGTGAATGTCAAGAAAGATTTCGAGAATATATCTCACATTCATGTTATTCAAATTATGATTGATAGATATTTATGAATCTAATCGACAAGTTTTATAGTGTATGGAATGAAATCGGATTCTTATTTGTTTAGTTTTCAGATATTTATCAAAACATAAACAAAAGATATCATCTTGATCTACATTAACTCAATCACATTTGATTGTTATGAATAATATTTTTACTCATTTTCTAGATGAAAAGAATATGTATCAGATCATAACTCACACTTGTGTTGATGATGTCATATTGAGTCTACTTGTCCAATGACTGTGTTCCAAAATTAATATACTAATTTGTTTAATACATGCAGAAAATTACACAATGAAGTAGATTGATAATTTGGATGTTTCGTCTGAATATTCAAGCAATTTACATTTGCAAATGCAATTGGTAAATGTGTCATTTCTAAAAAACCAAACACGAGCAAACTAACAATATATGTAAACTTTGCTCATACAATATAAAAGCATAACTCGTAGCTAAAATTCACATTTAACTAAAAATTCTCTAAAATAAAGTAATATTTCTTGTTTTTTTCACCTAGGATACATGATGTTGTTTGGAACAATTATGTTTAAAGTATTTTATGGACTTATCGTTAAACGATTAATAAATGGATATAATGTAAGTCCTATGCATCATTATCTTTTTTCATAGCTCATAAAATGGTTGTGTTACAAGAAAATAGCTACATATAATTTGAAAAATATAAGTTATTGTTGATGACAATATAACCTTCAATAATATGTTTCAATTGCAATAAACAAGTAAAAATACATTTATTTAATTATGGATATACACATGTATAAGATTACTCAATTTTAGAAAAGCATATTTGTTTAGAAAAACTATAAGTTCTCTTTTTACTCATTCTATAATTAAAGAATACCAATCTCAATTAAGATAATTAAGTATTTATGAGATTCCAATTTCACATGACATTGAAGTGAGAATTCTTAAAAACACTCTAATATAACATATTTGTCATTGTCATAAATAAGCACTTCTCTTGGCTTTTGAAAAATCAAACGCGTTAAATATCACATGTGACAACTGCACATGTAAGATGACTAAGTATAAGACTTTCATTAAATCAAGAAATATGTAATCGAAACCAAACAACCTATTGATCTTGAACAAAAGATTAAAACATTTTTCTTATGCTTATCTACACATCTTTATTAGGATTATGCAAACCGGAATTAAGTATGTTTTGTTAGTCATGTTAGCCCTATCTGAAAAGATACATACCAAATTCTATCTTTTTTACATTCATTAGGCATAATATAAGAACTCTTTTTGTCTAACATGAGAGAATGAACTACTGGAGAATCTATTGCATTAGAAATTTAATTTGACCTAACGGTTGAATTGCTTCCAAGAGTGAAGTTGGATTCGGTGTATAACCCGTAAAAATGGTCATGTTTGAGCACCACTAGTGATAGTCTCATATTTATTCTCTAATTTGATTAAATGGCTCTTTCTAAATATGCCTAATGATAGTCTACATCGATAGACTTTGTATATCATTAGGAGTACACACACTCTATGGCACAGTAGTCAAATTAGGCTTTTCTTTAGTCAATCTAGACACAATGCATCTCACATATGTGCTTTAATGTTTCAAGATGATTACTGGTTCACATGTATTGTAATTATATGTCTTCGTGATCTTGATGCTCAATGTTTAATTATCTTAAAATATTATATGGGCATGCTCCAACTTAAAGGCTATTTGTCTGTTTATTAGCAATTTAGATTAAAACATGATTGTCTTAGTTTATCTAATGCACAACATGCTCCTAAATGCTTAAATGATCATGTCTTAACACTCCACAAAGCTAGGTTTGACAAATTTAAATATTTCATCCGAAATATTCAAAGTATCTTTAACGTGCGATCACAAAAGTTTAAGGTCTAGTCTCGAATGTTCAGATTCAAGCACTTTTACACAACAACCATTCGTCTAAAATGGCCTCGTTCCTAAGGTAAATAGTCTTACATCAAATCTTGCGTAGACAAGGGTCTTTTACGAGTTTCTACATATAGTGATTCGTAGCATCTTTTATATATAACACCTTAAAGATAGTACTTTTCACGTCCGTTATGTTTCTTTTCCCTTACCTAGGAAATGTCACGATGGTTTATTGTCATGCTCATCTCTGCATACACAATGAGGATTGACATTATCCATCGATGCTTGATAGAAACTCATCATAAACATCATTCCTTCGCCAGACAATGTCCAAAGGAAATTATTATCTTCATGGAAAAGGTTCATCGGAATGACAACATCGCCGACATCCTTCGAAATAAAACCACTCAATAGTGATACCTTTTTAAGTCAGGGTCTAGGAAATGTTGAAACTAATCTTCAGAAACATGTCATTTCTCTTTAATAGTCTTTGTTGACTATCAGATACCATTCTGAAAATCTGGATATGGATCATGCATCCGATATGTTTAAGCATTTTTAATTCGCGGAAATGCCATTAAAATGTCACTCATTGTTCATGTCTAAGTCGTTTCACAAAAACCTTTGTCACGCTCCTTTATTATATAGATGGTTAATTCTTCCGTTAACATTTCATCTACCACCTTTAAAGACAACCTCGTTACCTCGTTGTGTGTTTGTTTCTATGAACATCGCAACTCGAGAAGAGCTACATATCTTTGGGATGAAGAGTTCATTGTATGCTAACCGTATCGTCATTAGTACTTGTAAGCTCATGTTTCGTCGTTATTTCTCTTTACCTATTCTTTTTATTCCACAATTTATGTCCGGATGAGCACGAATTAGAAAAGAAGGGAAAACATACATCTTCACATATATCCTTTAACCAAACACTCTCAAGAACTCACATAGGTTGATCTTATTCACTAAAAACAACATGATACACTTTCTACCATACACACAAACCTTCGAACTTTTATTCACTCTTGTTAGGTGATCACTAGTTCTGGCGGCTATCCCCAAATTACCAAGTAAAATGAAGAAAATGTCGAGTTATCCTTTATACTATCTAGAATAAATCAGTCATCCATCTAGTCAGTTCACAAGAAGATTCACCATGTAACCTTTCCCACAAGTGAATTTGTAATGAATGCGTCTCACTCATCATATCCGACACTCATAAGCCATGTGTGCCTTATGTTGTCAAAGTCAAGTTGAATTTCGTAATGAAATGCGTCTCATCTAATCATTTCCACTGTTTAACAAGTGAAGAACACAAAGAAGATATTCAATCTTCAAAGTGTTGTTGAGTCATCACAATATTGTATCTTTCATTTGTTCATTTCCACTTTTGAGCAAGTGAAGAACGCAAATAAGATATTCAACCTTCAGGTGTTGTTGAGTCACCACAATGTCATGTTTTTCATTTGTTCATTTCACTTTAAGAGCAAGTGAAATAACCAAAGAAGCAATTCCACTTCCCTATTTGTTGCTCAACCCAAATGTCTTTCCTTTCATTTCATCCCCCCACACTCTCACACAAACTCACATCTCTCTACCTCCCCAAACCCAACCCCACCCCCCCCACTGGGTTTGATATGTTTATATTTATAAAATAACCCCACACCCCCCCCCCCCCCCACCCTAACAACCCCACCCCCCCCCCCCCCCCCTTCACCCCCATACCCACCCACCCATAACCCCACCCATCACCAGATAGATATACACACCCCCTCTTCCTTTTCCATTCATGCTCGTCCTTTTTTGTTTATGTTTCCTCAACCAATCATCCCTACCACTCAAACACATTTTAGTCCCTCGACATTACAAAAAGTACTCTAACGATCCCTGTTTTCTCCCCCCCCCCCCACCCCCCCCCCCCCCCCCCCCCGTCCAAAACTCACCCTAAAAACATGAATAAGCAATAACATAATGCTTAACAAAGAATACCTTTGAGGAATTTAAGAATCTCTCAATACAACACTTAATCTATTCAAAACCCACGCAATTTCCATCATATGTTCAATTACTTGCTTATCCATATGATATCTTGGAAGAGTCATTCTTATAATAAAGACTTGTTGGTCAAGGCTTAGTCCTTAAGCATGTGTAAGTCGAATATTTTCCATTGGTCCTAAACAATTTCCATGTCATAAGACATTCATTATTTTTCTTTATTGTAGGTTGTTGTCTTTTATGTGTCACACTTAGAGTGCATATTACCTAAAAACATCATGGATTTATTACCCCACTAAATATCTTGCATAATATATCGTATCATCCACTATTATACTATATAGTACTATTTTATGTGTGTGTGGTGTGTGTGTGTGTGTGTGGTGTGTGGGTGTGCATTGTTTTATACAACACTTTGTTTTGTAGAACTTTTTTGTTACTAATTTCTTGGTGTGTCAAATCTAGGGGGCATACGCATCCAAGGAAGAAGCATTTGCAAAATTGTCAAGGCCAATTACATTTGCAACCGTTTTTAAGACATCGACACATTTTATTGATTGGTATTTTATCCCTATTATATATATTTTTTGTACGAAACTTAACCATTGATGTAGGTAAAGAGTTTGGCAAACTAATTTGATCCATGGATCCGATTGCAGTTAATATTCGAAGGTGATGTCATTGTTAAAGAGGGATTGAAGTAGAATAAGACTTCCACTTAGGATGACGCAAGATCGCCTCTTTGATTGAATGAGTTGTGATAAGTCTTGTAAAAGTTCGTCTAGGTAGTCCACCTTTTTGTTCGCAAAAAAAGGGAGAAGATAGTGGTAAACAAGTAACTTATATATTTTACTATGAGTTATAGTTTACATTTTTTGTCATCATCAAAAAAGGGGAAATGGTTGTTAGAAATATTATATTACGATATTTAATCTATACATTCTCATTTCATGTTGTGGTGAGTGATCCAAAACATTGTAACTTATAACACATAAAGATAAAGTTGCTTAAGTTAATCGTAATCACAAATAATCAATTTCATTATGTCAACATATTTCGACGTCTCGTGTTTTCCTTCAACAGCTCAATTTAATGCTTCGCTCCCGACGTAAATCATCTAAATGGTACTGGAACAAAAACAAAACTTTAATTTGTTGAGGATCAAGAAAATTTTTTATTTTTCGCATACCTTACATTTTTTTTATAAAATGGTCAAACATTGTTTTTAAAAAACATATACTCAAAAATTTTTGTATTTATAAGACAATGTTTTTATTCAAAATAAATATTGTGAATTCAAATTTTCTACCAAAAACTGGCTTAGGAAAGTTCCCAGAAAAACTTCCTCACAAAAGGACAAGAGTAGAGCGTCTTGAAATGGGCGGCCCCCTTTATTAATTAAGGGGATCCGGCCATACTTAAGGGACCGCCCTTGTTATATATTAAAGGGACCAGCCAATATAAAATTATATTTTCCTTTAAAATAGTGGAGTGTTTCATAGAATTTTTCACCTCTTTGTCCACACCAGTTTTCTGATCAAAAACCTTCTTTCAAACCCTTTCCTTTAATCATTTAACTTATTATAAGTTTGTTTAAAATGTGATCTAATCATCCATACATTCATGTGCAAGAGAAGAACCTTCGTTATCATTAAGATACAAAGTTATGTAGGTTAGTTAGTGCATTCGTGAATCTCTTCTCATTCACAATGTGCTAGATCAAGTCCACGTATTCCAAAGTTGTGTATAGCTTGATATGGTGTAAATCATGGTGGTACTAGTTGTTAGATTGTGGTGATCATAGAAAGTTTAGATAGATTGGTGTGATCAAAGTAGTGTCTAGTTAAAGTGAAGTTGTGAAGTGAAGTAGTGTGGTAAAGAATACTAAGGCGTGAAGAAGTTGTATAGTTGTGAAGTTGTATTGTGATAAGTCGTAAAAGTAGTGAAATGTTGGGTTGGAAGTCGTGAAAGTAGGGATAGAAGTTGTGAAGGTTGTGTTGATTGGTTCTAGCTAAGATTAGACTCGACAGCTTGCTTTAGTAGTCTGGAAATTTGTTAGAAGCAAAATTGTTGTATGCCGTACGATTTTCTCTGCCATTATGGAAGCTTGTTGACTAGTGAAGTAGAAGACTCTCGACGTTGGGTACTCGGGGAGTAGGTTGGGGAAGATGGTGCTTATGACCAGAACCACTTATAAATCATTCTGGTGGATCGGTGGCATTTCTCTTTCACTCTTATCTCTTTATACATGTTATACTCAAATTTATTGGTTTACTTTAATTTTACTTATCCTCGCGTTTGGTGTATTGTGGATGTACGTTGGGTTCTTGTCTTTGCTTGTGATTTGACCTATATTACTTATGTGAACACTCAATTCAGTAGTGTGCCACGCTTGTATCAGCAATTTGATACAAAATATTTAAGATTTAAAAGGAAAAAACATATTCACCCCCCCTCATTTAGCGTTTTCCACACCTGTGGGGTTGGAGTATGCTTGTATAGGCTTTTCCTTCATTTAGATCTGAGTGGATTCGTTCGCGGAATTTGTGAGGATTGAGCTTCTTTTGGTAACTTTCGCACCTAATTGTTAAAGAGCTTCACGCCTTCTGGATATAAACTTCTGTTAAACATTCGCAAGGAGACATTAAAAGCTAGGCGTTCTTCAACAGTGAGATTTGTCAACTTGCCTTGAATAAGAAGAAGCAGCATGTCTTCGATGTCTTGGATGCGAAGCCTGTTAGAATCGCCTTCTTTGAATTTATACAGCTTGTCATCATCTGTACGAACAGTGATCCAATCCAGATGCTTGTAATTATGCCATTCGACAATTTGAAGCTTTGTGACAGCAATGATTATGCGTTTAGAGTAGACATCACGAGCAGATTCCCTATTAGCAGCAAATCCAATAAATTGTTGTCATTTTTGGCCCCAATGTGAGATCCCCCAAAGTTTATGTTTGTCGTAGCTAACCGACACTTGACTCCACATTCTGTTAGGGACCAAATCTTCAATCCATTTAATGTGTTTGTAATCTGCAGCCTTGGTCTTTGTCACTGAAGTTGTATATGTTCGGCTTGAGACACCACCACTTAGATACGCAAGGTCGTTGTTGATTAAGTGATCAAAAGGAATGACTTAACGACCTCGAGAATTAGGTATCAATGGTAATGGCTTGAGCAGATCATGTGGATATTGCTGACCTTTAGGGTTGTTCCAGTCTAATTGATAAGTGGTTGCCTTGTAGACTTCTTTAAATAAATATTCTAGCTCCATCAAACTCTTGCATGATCCTTTCATTAGTTCGAATGTTGGACCGACTAATAATTCTGGAGTCAGAGTATCAACTTTAAGCCTATTCATTATGAATGCTGAGAAGTCTAGAGGGGTGTCCATCATCTCATTAAACGACTCACGGGTATCTTCTTTTTGAGCCAAAGTATTTAGCCAAGGTTGAACAGGTCCATGAGCAGCAGGCAAAGTCTTGTTCCAATCATGATCGGGAGTAGGAGGTTTTGCCAGTTTTTGAAACCAATCAGGAAGCTGAGAGGTCTTTTCATCATGTTTATCTTCAGTATCTCCTGTTACAAACTCTTGATGTGCGGGTTCTTCCAAATCTTCGGTAGTGTGCATTGGCTCCTCTGCTTGAGTAGACTTGTCAGTAGACCTGTGATGAGATTTGGACCCTTCAGTAGACTTGCCAATTATCTTGGAGGTCTTTTCCTTTGGTGCACTGGTTGAATCTGGTTCTTTTCCAGCTCTTCTTCTCTTGGACCCCCGGTTTGATCCAGCGGAGGGTTCTTCGTCTTTATCCTCATCATCTCGATGTCTTTTAAATGAGACAGTATCTCCATACGTGTCAAGTATGAGTTTGTCACTTTCGTAGGCGTTAACCAATGCTTTATAGAGATTCTTCTGTTCATCAGATCTGTAGATTGACTTATTACTTTCCATCTTATCTATGAGAATCTTCTTCAGCTCAAGTTCAGAAAGGTTGGCGGCTACAGCATGGGATATCTTAGATTCATTGGATGAGCGAGTCAGAACCTCTGTTTCGAGTTGTTCATTCACAATCTTCTCAATTTTTGGCAAAATCTTTGAGACTTGTGCATTAACTTGTTCTTTGACTTGCTCTTTGATTATTTTCTTTATGTTGTCATCAAGTTTATTGAACAGCTGTTTTGACGGCTTCATTCATCTTGTTGGCAAGGTACATGTCAACAATGCCGGGAATTGAAGAAACTGCTGCAGTAAATTGGTTTGT